>OX422219.1:395027746-395215246 GCA_949130495.1 Sambucus nigra | reverse complement strand
CAAAGCTTGACTTTTGTAATACTCGCCCAAAGTCATTTTAGATGTTGCAATTTTTTGGGATTCTAAGTATTAACCAAAAGTCAAAGGTTTGCGAGAATTTTGAGAATTGTAATAATGATTACAGAAAGGATTGTAATAAGACATGCTTACCCCAAAAATGGCATGAAGTGGAAAATTCCACAAAGTAGATGTGCGCGGGAAATTCAAGCATTTCTAAGTGCTCAATTGTGGAAGTCCTGCGAAAAGGTTAGCCAAAAAAATACAAATAGAAAGAAAATAATACAAAATACTAAATCAAATAAAGTCTAAAATAAACTCATCCCCGACAACGACGCCATTTTGATAGGCAGGGTTTTACCGTGGCGCGAGCGTCACCTACGCACCGGTCGTTTTGAATTCGGCTCACCTGAACTATAAAAAACCCTAAACTTATGACTACACTCAACGGGTGAGTATAAAGGCCAAGTCCGGGTATCAAAAATCCACAAAGACGAGATGCTAGAATTTATAGGATTTAACACTCCTAAATAAAAGGGAAAAAGCTGATTACAAACCAAAAAGGAAAAGATGCATAAAAGGGAAAGATTATTCTAGGCGATTGTATTTAAACTAGATTAACAAAGTGAGTAAAACTATAGGTTGCGTCGAATATCCCTCACCCGAGTTAATTAGTATAAAATGGTTACATGGGTCGACGAGTTATTACAAATGCGTCTCATTTTGACGGTTAATTGAACCAAGGGTTTGTCACCCCTAAATTCGCATAAAAGCCTAATAAAATTTTGGCGTAAAAAAATACCCCAAAAATTACACACGCAAGGTCGTAAGCACGGAACATACATGATATGCCCCGTCAAATACTCTAGGCGTAATAACTAGGACAACACACTCAAAATAGACCCGTAAACAGAATCACCAAAGCAAAGCAACATGTCAACTCGAGTGAGTTCCATTCAAACACAACCTAGACTAAATTAGCTAGAAAGCATATTAAAAACGTGGTAAAGGAAAGCGGTAAATAAACGCAATAAATCTACACTAGAAAGCAACTAAATCAAAGCATGTAAATAAAGCATGGAAACCTAATTAAAAAGTAAGAAATACGGAAATACAAACTATATTAATGGAGAGGGAAGATGAAAGTACCAATTACAAACCCAAGTGGGTGTCAAACTAAGAGAGATATGAAGATTGAGCTCTCAAACCCCAAACCCTAAGCTAAAACTAACCTAAAATGAATTATATCTGAAAATGAAACCAAAATTGGTTTATATAGTAAGTTACAAAAGAAATAAAGGAAAAAGAAAAGAAAAGGAAAAGATCTCAAAATATCTTGTAATCGTGGTCGACCGGTCGCATGGGCGCAGTCAACCGCGCCTTCTTATAAAAGTGCATTGTCTCCTTTCCACGAAAAAATGCCAAACCGCGGTCGATCGGGCCCCAAACCCCAGTCGACCGGAACTTTATTTTCTGCAATTCTTTGGTCCATGAAGTGGGGGAAAAGGTTGCAAAAGGAAACGACCATAACTTCATCATTCGGACTTGGGATCATGCACTGTTTGTCGCCATGCGAAGCTTGTTCAATGAGCTACGCATCTGTGGAAATTCCATGAGCCGAAGATGAAATGTGAATTGACTAAAATGCCCTTGAAATAGCATCTGGCGACGAAACTTCTCCGAAATGCAACGGATCCTCACTTTTAGCGTTCCAATACCTACAAAAGCACAATTAACCCCTGCAAAGCATGCATATATCCAAATCCACGGTTGTCTGGTTAATGAGCATAAATATAGGCATGAAGGACCGTAAAAGTACTAGAATGCATAAAGATATAGGGCCGAAATATGCAATATTTGATACGAATTAGAGGAAAAAAATTTATTCATGGTTAAATATGGTCTTACATTCTTAATGCTTTAATTAGACCTTTTGGTCTAAGAGATTTTCAAATACACGATGCAATATACTTTTCTTATAAAAATATATTTTAGAGAGTTCATCTTTGTGTATTTAGAATTCACTCGGTTCTTAAGTTGGAAGAGAATAATTATGAGTTTTGTAATGTTTTTGAAAAACTAGGCAAACTCTGATTCTGGACACGACCTTGTTCATTTTATCAAATAGGTACTTCGTTTTACCAAATGATCCTTTCACTTGTCACAACCTTAGAAAGTTTAACATCTAAATTTTGCATATACTATAAGTGAGACCTTTGAAAATTGCTATACCAACACTCTGATTTTATGCATGTTTTTTTAATACATATATATAATCAAATCACGAAAAACTTTATATCATTTTACCTAATCATATTTTAATACATACAGAATTACAGATTATTTAAATATTATTTATTCTAATGTCAAATTAACAATTTTGATTATTATATAAAATTATATCATAAGTCATTATTATGATGCATTATTCATAATTAAGAAAATAAATCATATATCATATCATTTTTATTATTTAATCACACGTAGGAAACGAGGCAATGAAGATTAACATGTGTGATTTTTGACGTGGTAAAACTCTTGCGTACTAGAGAAACCTCCACCACTCCCTCTACTAAATCCACTAGAATAAAAAAACCATAATATACAAGTATAATAAGATCAAATAAGAAGGAAAACAAAGTACTTAACTTGAGAATCCACTCTTAGACAAAACCTTCAGATCTTCAATTAGTCTTGTAATCCCCCAACGGTCAACTAGAGATGAACTCTCTCCAAATATCCACCTAATGATTGTATCATAAATACAAGTAAGAAAAGTTTAGTGAAATGCAAATCTAAATGCTCAAACAAAATACTCAACATAGTTTTTTTTTTTTTTAAAAATTAGTAAAATAAGTTTTCAAGTTTAAGTAATTTTTTTTAATTTTATTTTCACAAAAAAAATTCAGGAATTATTAAAAAAGAAAAATAAAATATGCATTTTTCTAAAAAAAAATTCCCCTAACAATAATAGAGAAACTGTCACCATAAGCATAATTCAACATAATGCAATAGCAAACAGTTTCATAAACACTAAAGGAGACACGCAAAATTTGGTCACTCTCATATGTCGTCTCAGTTTCAAAAAACTCTTTTATCTTATCTTAAGGAGATAAACCCGAAACTAACTATCTAGATTACACACTAAAGTTAAGATTAGTTTTTAAAGGTTGAGATTAAACAAAAATTTAATAGAATATATTGAAAATGGTCAACATTATGTGCTTAACAAAGTTAAAGATTAATGTTGAAAATCCGAAAAAGCTTTTTAAGGAAATTATTATAGTTTAAAAAATATTTTTTAACACAAGATGTATTCAAATATGAATCACTTAAAAACACTTAAGGTTTGAAATTCTTGGTTTAATCATAAAAATCAATTAGTTTGTTTATACAAAACCAGAACTAATCACAAAAGAAAATAAGTCTAAGAATATGTAAAGTGCTCTCAATAATATATTTAACGTGGTAAAATCAATAAATGTGAAAAGAAAACCACGGCTCCTGCTACGGAGTGAAGCAAAAATAAAATCCAAAAAATCAGAGAATAAAGTTTACAAATACTCGCATGCAACTGAGAATACAAGTAATTCAATGGACTGGTTTGTATAAAAACTTCCATACACACAATTTCAATTTTTTTATCAAATTTTATCTTCAATTAAATTATGTGTGCATACAAGATGTATTACAATTTTCAATTTTCAAACTAAGCATGAAATCAACACAAGTGATGAGGAAAAATCCCTAAAAGGGCAAATCATATATTCAGCATTATTAAATATTTTGAATGACAATCGACTTACAGAACTTACAAAATCTAATTGAGATGTGCAAAGTCTTCAAAACCTTCAATAAAATATAACTCGATCCAGAGTCATCCACAGGTAGCGATCTACCCTCGGTATCCACCGATCAAGATTTTCTTCTTTAGTAGTGAAAGCTCGATTGAATAATTCAACAGTTGAGATTTCTCCCCAGAAATGTATTTATGATAGAAACCTTCTTCGTGACTTAGTAAAGTGATCTAATTTATTCCAAGGGGTTTTGAATGTTTATGAAGGTCTTTGATCCCAAAACATAACTCAAAATAGGTGTTTTTGATTATGAAAAGAATTATTAAGAAGTCTAATCCCGTTTAGCCTATTTATGAGAAGGTTGGTTTAAATGGGATAAGTATGAAAGATTTGAATTAGATCTAATTAAAAAATCATTTCTCGCTAGGTCGGTCGAACAAACATGTACCTGGTTCGAACAATACCCATGATCTCATTTGAACGGGTATCGATTGATAGTTCAAACGTAATTCCATAGGACGACCAAAAATTATTTGTTTGAAGTATAAAGGAACTCATTCAAATGAATGGTCAATCTCGTTCGAACGACTGCCAATCTCGTTCGAACAAGGTGGCATCTTTTATAAATATTTATTTATAAAAAATTAAACGCCTTTTTAGAAAAAATAACCTCTTAAACATTAAAAAATCCTGAAATAAGAAAATAATCATTTTACTAATTAAATCCATAACTCCTTCCAAGGATGTTGAGATGATTCATTCTTCCAACTTTCAAATGTCTTCAACTTTGTCCTTGAGTCCCGAGAAGTCATGTAGGTGTATTATTTGTTTAATGGGATATGCCAAAATAAAACATAAAACATGACCAATTATAAAATTCATTCTTACAAATCTCCTCCTTTGGCTATTCAAATACAAAACACAAGCTTAAGACAAATTAAATCCTAAAGACTTAAAACAATAACTACCCTCTTAAATCAAGAAACAAAAAGTAATATTTGTGCAAGTCTTCGAATCGAATGGATATTCCCTTAGGCTAGCTTTATCTTCATCTTATGAGGGTCCAAATGATTATCATCTAGGCGGAATGACCTACACACATGAGACAAACAAAATATCGTGACATATAAGAGTTTTAAATAGACAAATAAAACTCTCCCTCAATTTGTCCCTTTTGTTCGCAATAAACAAAAGAGTATAAACTAGTCATGAAAAATGCATCCCATGAAGTAGAAACATATCATCACAAGAATAAGCAATAACGCACAAGTAATGATAATCTCAGAAGGCAAATAACTTGGAAACTCGATTGAAAAGTGGCCTCCATTATTGAAATTTTTCATTTTTCTCAAGTATAAGGTATAAAATGTACAAATACAACACACCATGGAATAACTCTAAAATATCCGAATCGTGAGTGTGAAATGAAGGTGTGTGAACATTTTTCATAGGTTAATTAAAATAAACATTCATAAATTAGGTGCACGAAGTTTTGAAAAACTTATAACGAAAGATCTTAAAGTCTACCTTAGGTATAAAAATGGTGAGCTAATATGATATCGACTCAACTTAATCAAAATGTCATGAACATAAATGATTCTCACACCAATGATGCAAAATTATGTAATATTTTTTAAAAGAGTCTGTTGTGTAGATCCATTGATCTTTTACTTTAGCTCTCTAAAAATCTCACATATATAAGGATAAACTCTCAAATATTTAAAAAAAAATAATGCTCATTTGTAATGAAGCATCAACGAATCCAAAAAAATTGGCTTAGCAATTCTATTTTTATGTGTCTCTAATCGTTTTAGGCTCTTTTATGCAAATAATGACTTTTAATGCAAAGAATATTTTGATCTTTTGTATCCCCTTTCCATTTATTAACATTTAACAATATTTTCCTAAAGTAAATGAAAAACAGGCAATGGTTCTTACATGCATAACTTATCTCTTTTTACATTTGGTTCATTACTAAGAAAACTTGAGATGAGAACATCGTATTCGACATAAGAAAATTAAGTGCAATGTTCATAAAGATCGTTCACGTGTGCAATAAAGGAGACTACGTGTCAGGCATGTAGAGAGTAGTCATAAAAGAGAAACATAACGACTCCATAAATTATTAAGCACACTATTAAAACAAAGTCATGTCTCAAAACGCTACAAAAAAGTCATGTTTATGAATGAAATGAATGGGTGATCCGAATATCTTAAATGTTCATCCATATATGGTGATAAAAAATACAAAACTCTTTTTGTCTTTTTCAAAAAATTTATTACGAAAATCCTTTTCACCCTTTTTTAATATTTTTCTTAAAAAACAAAAAAACTTTTTGTATTTTTCAAAATTTTTCAAGAAAAAGTATTTTTTTTTTTATTTTTTGAAATATATGAAAAGAAAAACATATAATTATAATGATTATACAATATTGAATTAGAAATAAAAGATTTGAACAAGATAAGCATCCTACACTAGATAAAGTAACCGAACTCAATCAACGATGCAAATACCTAAAGGTTTCCTATAATCCTTAGATCGAAATGCATCTAAAGGTTACACGAATATATCAACCAATAGATGTTCGGTGCTCACAAAGATCAAGGACACGATCTTCTCCTCAACTAGGTTATGTATAAAATGCTCACGTATCCCAATGTTCTTTATGCATGAATATTGGATCGGATTACGAGAAATATGGATCGCATTCATATTATTATAAGAAATAGTCATTGTGCCTTGCGAAATCCCATAGTCTTCCAACATTTAATTCATCCATAAGAGTTGCATGCAACAACTCCCGATGGCAATATACTCAGCCTCCGCCATGGACAAAGATATGGAGTTTTTCTTCTTGCTCAACCAAAATACAAGAGCATCCCCAAAGTATAAACACCCACCCAAGGTGCTCCTATAACCATAAACATTCATGAACCAATCGACATCCGAATATGGAGACAAATGATCATCGGTATCAATGGAATGCCAAATACTGTATGAAAGAGTTTCACTCACGTATTTGATAATAAGTTTAAGTGAGAGTAAGTGAGACACTTTAGGGGATTCCTGGTATCGCTCATAGAAACCAACACTAAAGGTAATATCAGGATGACTAGCGGTCAAGTAGGGGAGACTACCTATCATACTATGATATAGGGTTTGCTCTACGTCCTTGCCAAAAGTGTCTTTCCTAAGCTTTGCCGATATACTCATAAGGGTGCTTGAGTGCTTAACGGAGTCTAGACCAAACTTCTGTAATAGGTCTCTTACATATTTGGATAAAGATATGAATAACCCATCCTCAAGCTGACGAACCTGGAGACCTATGAAGAACATAAGCTCACTTACCATGGTTATCTCAAACTCTGTAAAATGCCGTGCGTGATACTGATTCAAATAAATTCACAAATTTCCAATTTAAACTTATTTAACTGGAGTCAATTTTAAACCAAATTAAACCAGCCCCTAAACATGCAACTACATGTGTGTGTGTCAAACCATCACAAATAAAATTCCTAACTCGCAGATTTCAGGAAAAAAAACCTTTCAGGTAAAACCTTTATTTCACTATAATACTTACAATGATTACAATGAAATCCGCAATGACTTAATCACAGAAAACCCACTTACACCAAAGTCTAGAGTCAGTAATGAATCAATCGCAGAAGATCCACATGAACATGCAGTCCGAATTAGCCCAGGAACACCCTCGATTACTCCCTATCGACAACCATTTTTATCCCTGTACCTCAACTAATCGGCACCTAGATTAGTAGTAAAGATCTTCTCTACAAGAGAAAATTCAACAAAGATGTATTCTTGGGTTCCAAAATGACTCACATAAACTATTGGGATCTTGTGAATTGAAAACAAAAGTGATTAAAGCCCTAAAAGAGAAGACAAACATTTCTACAGTAGCAGTTTTTGTAAAATAGTAATCTCAGGTCTTCCAATCAAAAGCGAAGATGGAAAAACCAATTTATAGAAAATCTGAGGTGGCGCGTCGCTTGAACGAAGAAGGGTGTCGCTCGAACGAGAAGGCGATGTAGTTAGAATGACTTCGTGAGACTTCGCGTGACATGAGGTTGTCGCTTGAACGAGATTAAAAAAAATAATCTCAAAACTTCGCCTACAGGTTTTGTAAAATAAATTTTGACGAAACACTCCTCTCCGACACTTAGAAAATATTTTGTAAAAATATCTCAACACATTTATATGAACCGTTAAGGGACTGAAACACAACCTTACCAAAATCTATCTCGTGGAGGCTTTTCTTGTGGAAGAACTTGATATTCGGATCCGTCATGATGCCTGAATGAACTTGAATTATTCTTCGACGGTTGTAGCTGTATACGATATACTCAATAAAGTACGAACTATATAAAATATGTCCTTTTAAATATTCCCCTATGTCTATACCGATACAAAATAAAAACATTTGAATTATCAAAACATAAAATGCCTATACAAATTTAATACCCTCTCATGAACCCAAAACTGAAAAGGTACTAAACACGCAAGACCAAAACTTTCCTTCAAAAAAATTTCAACTTCAGATCTTTAAGCTTGGGTGTGCAAAAATAATGAACTTCAATTTTGTACCTATACACATGAGATAAAGCAAATACCTTCCTGTTGCATTGAGTTTGAAATGATATAAGAATAAATCAATCAATAATCAAATCTCCCCCATAATGCAAAAACTCCCCCATAATTCGTTCTTCCCCTTTTTATTTGTCCGAAATAGACAAGGAAGTGAATAAACAAAATAAACATGGAGTTGTCACGATAAATATACATAGAAAACATAAATCAAAATACGCTCATGCAATGAGTAACTCAAAAGCCTCCACAAACTATTTTTGATTTTTTAATTTTTCAGAAAAAATAATTCTACAAAAATCACACACCATGAATTTATACTGAGACAACCAAGTTATGGAAACCGAATGAATGGGTGTGAACATATTCGATAGGAAAATCAACGCAATCAAACATAACATATGTGCAAGATGAATATGTGTACTCCTAATGAATGAATCTCAAAATCTTCCTTAGGTGTTAAAAGTGTTGAATTTACATGACATCGACTCAATCCATAATCACATCAAAGTCAAACATGATTCCCACACCAATAACGTATAAAACTATGTAAATGCTTTTTCATGACACTGTCAAGACGTGTAAACCCGTTTTTCATTTCTTTCCATCCAAACTCCCTTATAAATAATAATAATTTATTTTTCTGTTGAGGTGGCCCATTTTTTGGCATATTTATCTTCTTATTTCCTTTAAAAAATTTCGAGCTCTTTTAAACGATGGCTTGACGATAAATTAATTTTGTACTCTCACAGCTCTTTCCTGTGATTCACTCATCATATTTTGTTGAAACTGAATCCTCGCGTTAAACAGTTTTTACATGGACTACTTCCATTGTCAAGTTTTATCGCATATGGTTCGTTTTAAAGACAAAATTGAGATGACAACACTGTGACCAATATGTGATAAACAAGTACAATCATCAAACAAATCCGTGCAAGTGTGCATTAAAGAAACTTATGAGTCAAACATGTAGGTAATAACAAGTAATCACATCTCAATGACTACAATCATTGTAAAGCATAAGAATGAAATGATGACGCATATCAAAACACTATCATATCATCACAGGATATGGAATGAAATTGTGACTCGGTCATCCTAAATGTCCATCCATAAATGGTGTAAAACAAAATACAAAACTCTTTTTGACTTTTTCCAAACAATTTATCAAAATAAAATATTTTTTGTATTTTTCCAAAATTTTTCAGAACAAAAATCTCATACAAAAATGGTACACACTAGCAATAGGCAAACATATCATCATGCAAATCATCCTATGAAAGGTTAGGTGCGGTGGAGTTTTTCAAAGGTGGTGACATCCTATCAAAAACCTCCATCAAATCATGTGAAGTCTTGACCAAAAACTTTACCTGCTCCCTAATATGGTCAAAATCTCTCGTGTAATCACCTGGAGCGTCAAGTGTGGGTGCGTGTGTGAACATGTGTAGTAGAAAAATGTGACACATTACCCAACTTAAAACAAAACTCCCTAAGGTGTCCTCTCTTCTTGCAGTGTGTGCAAACATTAACATGCCAAGGTTCACCTCTCTTAAAACCTCTCCTACGCACTCTCCTATCAGGTACGGTACTCCTAGATGGGTTGGATTGAGAGCCATACAGATCTATCACAAACTCAGAAATTGACTCGAGTGCAACGTGGGAAGTGGATGCATCATCATGACCTATTCCTGCTTTCTCAACATCACCCAAAATGGTATTGAGAACCATATTTCCAACCTTCTTTGATGCGTTCTCCAAAGTGACTTTGACCTCTCGGGCACATTCGATATCACTCTCGAGTTGTGATACACGTCTCGTCAGACTAAACATCATATTGGTCAAATCACTCTTTTCCTGATCTAAAGCTATTAACTGTTCACCTAAAGAAACCTTCACCTTCTTGAGTTGACTCACTTTCACCTCTAACTCTCTCTCCAAATCTCTCACCCTAAGAGTTAGGTCTTTGTTCAACTTTTTGGTCTCTAGGGTCTCGGCATATAAATTTCTAAACACAATTTGGATCTGGCTTTCATTTCCACTTTCACACTCACTATCATCATCACTCAAAATAGTTAAACTATTATCCTCTTAGGCGGTCTCACGTGCACAAATATCCTCATCGTCGTGGGACAAATTAGGTGTGCTATCGTGACTAGCTAACAAGGCGACAAATTTCTCATGTGATGACTCATCCCTGGAATCTTTCACCTCTTCCTCACTATCGCTAAGAGTGGCTGGCATGGAAATCTTTTTGCCATTTCTCTTTAGTCGAGTGAGGCACTCAAACGCTCTATGGCCTGTCCTCTCACACTCAAAACACTTCTCATATTCCTCTTTCTCACTTTCTTTCTCACCACTCTCTTTGGCCTCATTTTTATTTTTCTCAAAAAATCTTTTATTGGAAAAATTTTGTTTTGAAAACTTGAGAATAATTTTAAAATTCTTTCCAAGCATGGCCATATCAAAATCGACCTCACCCTTAGAGTCAGACTCACAAACTTTCACTTTATTTTTCTTCTCTCATGGACACTTCCTCTCCCTTCCTATACTAGGCTCTAAGTTCTATCCTTCTATCCTTAGGCCTGACAGTGTCAAGAAACATGTCAATTTCATATGTCTGGAGGTTTCCTACCAACTCCTCTAATTAGAATTGCCCAAATTACCTAAGGTATTTAAAACAGTCACTTTTGGGATAAAGCGCTTAGACAACGATATTAAAATATTTTTAACCACTCGTGGATCAAGTATGGGCTCACGAAGATTGAAACTAGTGTTGACAATGTCAGATAAATATGCGTAAAAATCATCATCACACTCAGTCTCAAGCTTAGTAATTGTTTCAGATTGAGTAGTTAAATTTTGAATTTTAGATTCTTTGACCACATTTGTTCCTTCGTGGGTAGGTTGTAAAGTGTACCGCGCTTCTTTTGACGTGGTGAACGTCATATTACGTCGGAACTCCTCAGGAGTGATGGCACCATAAATTGCACTCAGCCCACGTGAATTAAAAGAACTCAATTTAAATTCATCCTCAGTCCAGTTAGTCACGGGTTTTAAAGATATTACGTTATCTATAGTGACAATGGGAGGCGTCCACCCTCTTTGAGAAACAACCCAAATGCGCTCATCAATAGCCTTTAACTGTGATTTCATACGTCCTTTCTAGTAAGCATAATTAGACCCATAAATAATGAACATCCGATTATATAAGTGCTCCATTGGAAAATTTGCATTTTTTCACAAAATAGATTAAAAAAAATCAATGTCACACAATTTTGCGAAAAAAGGAATATACAATAAATTAGTGTAACCTGCTCTAATACCAATTTGTAAAATGCCGTGCGTGATATTGATTCAAATAAATTTGTAAATTCTCAATTTAAACTTATTTAACTGGAGTCAATTTTAAACCAAATTAAATCAGCCCTTAAACATGCAACTATGTGTGTGTGTGTGTGTCAAACCATCACAAATAAGATTCCTAACTCACAGATTTTAAGAAAAAATACCTTTCGGGTAAAACCTTTATTTCACTATAATACTTAAAATGGTTACAATGAAATTCGTAATGGGTTAACCGCAGAAAACCCATATAGACGGCAACCTAGGGTTCGCAATGCATTAACCGTAGAAGATCCACACGAACACGCAGTCTGAACCAGCCCAGGAACACCCTCGATTAGTCACTATCGACACGCAATCGTCTTCAGCCCAGTACCTTAACCAATCGGCACCTAGATCAGCAGTAGAGATTTTCTCAATAAGAGAAACTTCAACAAAGATGTGTTATTGGATTATAAAAGAACTCACACAAACTATTGGGATACTGTGAATTGAAAACAAAATGGATTAAATCCCTAAAAGCGAAGACAAATGTTTCTGCAATAACAGTTTTTGTAAAACAGTAATCTCAGGTCTTGTGATAAAAAAACGAAGTTGGTAAAATCAATTTATAGAAAATCCAAGGCGGCGCGTCGCTCGAATGAAAAAGGGTTCCACTCGAACGAGAAGGTGACATCATTAAAACGACTTCGTGCAACAGGAGGATGTCGCTCGAACGAGATTTAAAAAAAATATCTCAAAAATTCACCAATAAGTCTTGTAAAATAAATTTTGACAAAACACAGCACTCCACACTTAGAAAATATTTTGAAAAATTATGTCAACACATTTATATCAACTGTTAAGGGACTTAAACACAACCTAACCAAAATCTGTCTCGCGAAGGCTTTTCTTATTAAAGAACTTGATATTCGAATACGTCTTGATGGTTGAATGATCTTAAATTATTCTTCGACATTTGTAGCGGTATACGACATACTCAAAAAACTACGGACTACATAACATATGTCCTTACAAACTCTCTCTTTATCTCCTCCTTAAAAGTGTGCACATGGCGGGATCACATGGATCTAAATACTATGTCATCCATATAGACTTAGGCAAACAAAATAGCTCCACTGTTTCACCTCACGAACACCGTCTTATCCTATCCCCCTCTATTGAAGCCAGGATTTAAGAGATAGGAAATGATCCACTCATATCTAGCATGGAGTGCTTGCTTCAAGCCATACAAGACCTTATTAAGATGATAGGTGTGTACAAAGTGCTTAGGGTCTTCAAACCCTTTTGATTATTCCACGTAAACGTCCTCATAAAATTCCATTCAGAAAGGCACTCTTGACATCCATATGATATAACTTGAAATGCAGAAGACATGCTATCGCGAGTAGTAAGTGGATGAACTCAAGCCTACTAATAGGAGTGAAGGTCTCATCAAAGTCTATATCCTCGATCTGTGTGTAGTCTTAAGGGACCAACCGAGAGTTACTACAAACGATGGTACCATTATCATCTATTTTATTCTTATAAATCCACTTGGTAAATATCACACTAGTCTCGCTAGGTCAGGGGATGAACTCCAAAATATCGTTCTTGTGAAATTGAAGCAATTAATCAAGCATGGTGGTATCTAATGATCTTCCTTGAGTGCTTCTTTCACATTATTTGGATCGTATAAGGAAGTAATATAGCTAGCTAACCACATTCTCGAGTTGAGCACGACTCTTTGACACCAAGTGCGGGATCACCAAATATAGCGAAAGGATCATAACGTTTTCAAATCCAGGAGGGTGGATCCTCTAAATTAGGAGTGAGGTCTGTTGTGGTAGTATGAGGAAGGATGGGATCATCACCAAGGGTTCATCATCCTCACACTAAGGGCAAGGGGAAATAAATGTCGGTGGCTCATCATCTCTAATCGTGATGTTTATTGACTCCATGACCTTAAATCTTGCAAGGTTAAAAATCCTATAAGCCTTACTAGTCGATGAATATCCTATAAATATACCCTCATCGCTCTGAGATTCGAACTTTCCTAAGTTCTCTCTATTTCTTAAGATTTATCAAGTAATCCTAAAGACACAAAAATACGATAGGTTGGGCTTCTTACCTATCCACAACTCATGAGGAGTGTATAGTGTGTGTTGATGAAGATATTCAGTATTAACCTTACAGCAAGTGGTGCTCACCGCCTCGGCCCAAAAACATCCAGGCATGTTTCTTCCAAGAAGTAAGGATCTAGCCATGTCTTGTATCGTTTGGTTCTTCCTCTCAACAATCCATTTTGATGAGGAGTACTAACAACAAAACTCATGTTTAATACCCACTCCATCACAATAGCTATCTACTTTTGCTTTTTTAAATTAAGTGCCATTGTCACCACGCATCTGATTAATAATGACACGATGTTGGCTTGTCGGACACGACACTTGGTTGTTAGGAACTTAACCACATCGAACTTTTATTTAAGTAATCCTACGATGGAATATCTTGAAAAAATCACAGACCATCACGAGAATGTATCTCTTACCACCTAAGCTCTTCAGGCGAGTAGGGTCCATAAGATATGTGTGAATTAACTCCAAAACATGAGAGGTGGAAATGATATTCAACTTTTGATAGGGAATACAAATTTGTTTTCCTTGTTGTTAAAGTCCACAAAATGAGGAATTTCGATTCCCAGGTGATGTTAAGCCACAAACTAGGATCTCTAAAGTTCACATGACCTAGTCTTTGATGCCAAAGGTCCATAGTGGATACCGTTGCACTGTTGCACACAAATGCAGACTTGGGCATAATGTCATAACAATTATCTTCAGTCCTCTCACCTTTTAGTAAAATTTCATCGGATTGGTCATAAACTATACATTCAGACTGGTCAAACTTTATCGCAAAGTTTGTGTCGCGCATTTGGATTATTCTAATTAAGTTCTCGTTCAACCCTTTTACGTACAATACATTATCTAGATTAGGAAATTCTAGTATCTATACACATCCATGTCCCAAAATGATATACCTACTCCCATCTCCAAAAGTGACTTTTCCTTCCTCTTGTGACACCCTGCCTATTCTAATCTTGGGTGATTAGTCCATTATCAAACTAAACATGAATCATTAATTGTGTCTTTCTTAGCATCATTTTCAAATTTCAAATTAATTACTAATACCCTAGTAGCCCGATGTCAAAATTTTAATCTTAATTATTAGCATGAAATAAATAAATCAAAATAAATATACCATTCACCATTTCCATGCACATAACAATGAATAATAAGATAACGACATAAGTAAGAAACGAAGTCGGGAATAACACTCCAGAGAAAATCTATATATAGTCATCCATGATTAAAGTCTAAATTATGATTGGGCAACATGTCCGACTGAGATAAATGAAGAAAGATAAGAACTGGACAAAAGTGGAGGTGTCTAAGAGCAAGGTCCTGCAACATCCACAGCAGCTGCAGCACATCAAATGTAGGAACTCCTATGACTAGCATCCATGTGCCTAGGCACCTAAAATGGTTTTTACAAAAAATATTTGAAACGGGTCAGAGCCCAAGTAAAGAGGTTTGAATTTTTTTAGAAAGTAATTAAAATGCGACAAGATAAGATATTATATATATGTCAGTACTGCGTGGCCTCACTTAAGATCCTCACCCCTCAACTAATGTGCACACGTATCGTAGTACTATAATCCAAATAGTTACGTTACCTGCCTAACTAGCCTGGCTTACATCTCTTTGCATCTATTTAATTATAGTGCCCATCTGTATTACTCATACAATACATTGCTACCTTTTCTCAATTCTTTATACTTATTTGGAATTTCTACTAAATGATTTATTTCACATACACTTGAATAATTTAGATATCACAATCTATTTTATCTACTAACATACTCATAGAAGAATCAATCACACGTCATATATACATCACTCTTATCATATATACGTAAAAAAACCTAGGTGAGGACCTACGGTGTGGGCATACTCTGCTATCAAGTCCCAGGACATCACGTACTATATAAGGACAGTGGATCGGATAGTCTCCCTCGAATCATAAATCATATCACATAATATTGGAGGCGAACATAGCTCCAAGACTTTGGGAAACGCTCATACCTAACGCACCCAAATCACTTGTCACACCCTCATTCAAATTAGTGGTGATCAATCCTTAAGGTCCATGTCCCGTGGTACATGTCAATATCCCCCCAAATGGTCTCATCAGAATAAGACAATCCACAATGCGAAACCTCCCGTGATAACAAGTAGCCTAGGTATGATTACACATACAAATAAAATAATAGTTACACACACCACCCATATATATATATATATATATATATATATATATAATGTCATTATAGATATGCATATAACCTATATCACATGCCCCGTACGTAGTATAGTATCTCTTGAATATTCTACGTAATGTAATAATTCTCATAGAAAATTCCCGAGTGTTTCTCAAGACCCAAATAGTTGACAAGTGTTCCTTAAATAAATTCAGTAGGCAATCCCACTCAAGGACTACTGGTCTTGGTCCGACATTCCCCTAATTTTCCATAGTCAGAAATCAATATCTGAATAAGATTTTATTACCTGTTAAGATAAATCAATTATTAGTCTTAAACCCTCCTTGTGATACTAACCTCAAACTCAAATTATCCTACTAGTAATCAGAATAACTCTTAATAGATTCTTACAATTAATTCCAACGTCAACCCAAACCTTTTCCATGAGTTTTATGTAAAAAGGGGGAAGACTATGCAATTCTGGGAAACCGAATCGATTTGGCCTTGGTCTGAATCGATTCACTTTTCAAATTGATTCGGCCAAGGAACCGAATCGATTCGCCGTAGCAGTTGTCATCTTCTTCTTTATATTGTTACTGGAAACCACCATTGTTAAGCCGTCAAACCAATAATATAATATCCCAAACTCCCAACCAAAGGTTTTTAACATTCTAGTATCATGTATCAATGATTTTTAACGTATAAGAATCACAAAATCTCTACATAATAACTCCAAATCAAATTAAATCATGATAAATGGATAAAAATCCTAGTTTCTTATTCATGTTCAAGAACCTCAACATAATTCCAGATTTCTTCTCAACTTCGTGAGATTTCTCATCAAAATTCATCTACATATATCAGGGATCAATTATATTATCATTCTAGCTCAAGATTATGAATTATATCTCCAATTTTAAAATCAAATCTCCAAAATTTCATAAGAAGTCATCCTATTCTAACAGGGATGGTATATCAAATCAAGAGTTAACAAGATAAACACTTGACTTAATGTGGAAGTCTAATTTTTTCAGAATAGGTGATAGGATTGGTGTTATCCTCCTTGTAACACCCCAAGACTTTTGAGACTGAGAAATTTAATTTTGGGGAAAATAAAATTTCATTAAATTTGGAAAATTCTAAAATTGGGAATTTAAGTCCAAAAATAGAGGACATTTTAAAGTATTCTGGATGATGATTTTGAGGGTACCATTGATCCCGAAAGGGTCGAGATAGTCAAAATGACTGTCATTGGGTTTTATTTCGGCTAAGGAATATTTTTAAGTTAGTTTGACTCGAATTGGTGTAAACGAGTCATTTAAAGTGTGTATTAACATTTAAAATTGAGATTTTGTTTTAAAGGGATTTGAGGCTTACGGATGAAGCCATTTCTCATTTGAGAGAAAGAGAGAAAAAGCCCTAGAGGGAGAAAGAAGAGAGAAAGAAGAAGAAAAGAAGAGAGAGAGGGAGAAAAGCTTGGGGATTTCCGCCCAAACCGCGACAACGAGGACGATCCAACCTCTACAAATCTGAGGCAAGTGTTTAATCTCGCTAAATAGTTATTTGTGTATTTCATTTCATAATTTGTGGGTTAAAGAAATGGATTTTTGGGTATTAACACCAAAACCTAGATTTTTAGGTTTAATCTTGAAATCAATGTTTAAATATGAATTTAATGGATTAGAAATGGTTGGGATCAACTTTGGGTTGATTAATGGGCTTAACATCATAATTTGATGAAAGTTTGGGGATTAGAATGGAGGTTTTAGGGTATTAATTTCGTGGGTTTGCTGAAATTGGGAAATCGGCCAGAATATCTGGTATGGTCGGTCGACCGCGGTCTGGGGACCGGTCGACCGCGCCTTAAGGAAAAAGCCTACTGCATTTCTTCGTAGGCAAAATTTGGACCCGCGGTCGACCGGGGGTCTGGGACCGGTCGACCGGTCCCCTGTTTTTAGCCCAAAATTTGGAGTTGTCCTTTCCCTTTTCTTTTGGAGTTTATCTTTGGGGGCTTCCTTAATAGGTTGTTTTATGAGGTTTTCTAGGATGATTTCTACCCTTTTTGGTTGGGTTTATAAATTGAGGTTTTCTCTTATAAAGTAAGAGATACTTTGGAGACTTATAGGGGGGGTCTTTCACTTAGTATATGATAGTGGGGACTTCTTGGAATAATTGGATAATAAATATCCATGTATGTTGTGAAATTTTCTAGGCCGACCTTTATGTCAAATCCTTATAAGGATAGGATATTATTAAGATACAATTTGGGACCAAATGGAAGAGAGTGGTGGCATACTCTTAAAGAGTGAGGGGTTTCATATCCTTAGAAATGTTTAGACTAAGGAACAATTGATAACTCAATTGGAGTAAGGGCTCCTGAGATTATTTCAACCATAGGTGAAATTGGGAACGTTTGGGATCGTGCTGTCGACTAGAATAAGCGGTAGCATAAATTCTAGTTAGGATAGTTTACACGTAATTATGGGGATATGACCATTGAGATTCCAATACTTGAAACGAGGTTGGAATAAATTGAGGTTTTAGACTATTAAGTCATATATGTGCCTATGGTTAAATAGTACTAAAGGCGATTATGTACTTTTGAATATGGATGAAATGTGTAGTGATGGTTTCCTACACAAAAATTTGGGTGATAACCCTAAGGTTGGATATATATATGTATATACAAATACATATGATTTTGGGAGACTATTCATCATAGGAAAAATGATTGAATATGTTTCAAGTGAGGGATTGTATTCACATATCAAGGTAAATGATATGAGTTTGGGGTGACGACTTGTATATTGAGGATTTATGTATACTTATAGCCGGGTTTGTATATCTTATACATATGAACGATAACTAGTTTATATATATAGATATATGGATATGTGAAATGTGTATATATCTATATAGATATGAATATATGGATATATTTATGTTATGGACATACATGGTATGGGTATTTAAACCTTATATGATGGTTTACTATTTGGTCATATGATTGGATCATATGGATGTATATATATTGTGCACGTGAATGATATATATACTTATTTGGTTAAGCATACCCCGCTCATGCTATCATTGGGAAGTTGCGCACGTAGAGGGTGAGCATCCTGCCTAGAAAAGCAGGGTGTGGATATTCCCCAGGTCATAGTCGTCCCGTGTGTTATTATGTGATTTACATTTTTATATTTTGGGATGAGACGTGGTGGGTATGTTTCGTCTCATTGTCGGTTTGGAGATATGACCGCTTCCCGGGACTTCGTGTGCGTGAGTTTACCACGAGATGGGTGTCGTTTAGTCCCACCATGGTGGCCCCAGTATTGCTACGTGAGCCGGGCACTGGGAAGATGATAGCATTGATGCAGTTTATCGGCGCTATATATAGCCGGGTATTTATTTGTGCATGGCCTTTGTACATCATATATGGTATGTATACATGGCCATGGGATTGGATGATGGTATATATATATATATGGTTAGAAATGAATACCTATATATATATTTATATATATATCCTATAGATGAAAGGATATGGACTTTTATGGAGTACATCTTAGATGATTATGATGTACTAGATGATTGGGGGATTGATGTATCGTATTTAAGGAACATTTCGGTTACATCATCCCAAGTATATTATTGGAGATTGTAAATGTTTTCATTTTGTAGTCTAAAATTTAGGTAGTAGTAGTAATAGTAGCATTATATGGTATGTACGGCATTATGGACCTCTATGATCGACATTGTCAAAGAGTAGTGTAACGGGGTGGTTCCTTGTTTGGATTTCGTTTAATGAGACACCCCACGCACGAAATATAGTACATTGTTGAGAGTAGAGATAAGTTCTGTCGATATTTATGTGTGGCATAATGGATCTCCAGGATCGACGTTGACATGGAGTAGTGTAACGGGGTGGTTCCTTGTTTGGATTTCGCTTTGCGAGACACCCCACGCACGAAACGCAGCGCAGCGTTGAAATTGGAAGGCAGTTGTGTCAATAATAATTTTGCATGCTTATTAATTAGAAATTAAATCATATGTTTCAACCCAAATGCATATTGGGTATCTTATTAAATTAAAATGGTTAAAGTATAAACCGAAATCCACTAAGCCTAATAAGGCACTTATGATTAAAAATAAATACTTATCTGTGGTTAAAAAAGGGGGTGGATTCTTGGGGGTATGATAGAAAGGTAGATCTCGTGGGTATAGGCTAGGCCTATGATAAGTTAGGTTGTCCTAATAAATAGGGGTAATTTAACTAATAAAATTGAGGACGCGAATAGGTGCGCGCCTTTAGATGAGAGGTGAGTTGGGATTCCACGAGAGTGCGATTCCACTTTAATTATGAAATAGTGCACCGATATTTATTATGCACGGTTAACACACTTGCTAAATATTTTCACAACTCGGGCTCTGACCCGTTTACTTTTCTCTCCTGCCTGTATATATATATATATATATATATATATATATATTATTACAGGTATCCTACCGCATGGATGCCGGATGACCTTCTATCCAGAGTCTTAGGAGCCGTGACAGGTGCGGATTGTTGCGGGATGTGTCTGGTAGCCGCTTCCTACTTTCAAAATTCTAGGTAGGATTCATGTTTTATATCGGGTTTGTACCCAAGGGATATTTATATAAATGCTTATACTTATTCCATTCCAGTTATTGTATTCGCTGTGACCCGGCAACTTATTCGGGTCTACTTTTTGTATCACATTCTGTTGTAGTTAATCATATCATTTTATCATAGAGTTTCATTTATCTTAGTTCTTTCCGGCATCTTTATCCTATTTATTAGTAGTTTTATGGTGATGGGTTGTGTTATGTTACATGTTTTAATTTATTTTAACATCTCGCTTATATGATATCGGGTACTTAGTCCTATATTATATAGTACCGACAGTTGATGTTGAGACTGGACCATCTGAAATTCCTGATTTAATATAGTATAGGGCTGGCCACCCGTTATTATTTTAAGCGGGGTGTTACACTACTTTTGATCTACAATCTCATGGTGGTGGTGGTGCAAAAAGGTGGTTTTGGGCCTTGAAACCCTTGGAATGGCTCTCCTTATTCCTTCTGTTACTATCCCTTGGTCTAGCAGCTGATAATCTTAATATCCTTTACATTTTGTCAGATATAATCCTCTAATTTTCGTGGGTTTATTTTTTTCAAAATTTCAAAAGACCAAAATACCCCTCTGGGGCGCCGATTTGGCCTACAGGTGCCCCGTGACCCAAACTAAACACCTCGGTAGACTTTTTTGACTATCCCGACTCTTCCGTACACACTGGCACACTCAAAATGACCATATGAAATATCAAAATAAAATTATATTTTATTTTCAAAATTAAATTTCGACGCGACTCACACACGCATCTCGACTAAATTTACCGTAACTGCCGTATTTCTGACTCACGACAATTAAAATATTTCCTTATCATTATTATTACTCATTCACTAAGTAATATTCAATATAAATAATATTAATCTTTATCAAATTAATTCCAAATATAATTTAATTAATCCCAGTTAATTCCCAATATAAAAATCAGTAAAATTAAGGACTGTTACATACTTTCCCCCTAATAACGAAATTTCATCCCAAAATTTAGAAAAAAGAGATACCTGGTATAAAATAACTATGGATACTTTTTGCGTATCTCATCCTCACGCTCTCAAGTGGACTCGTTGGCATTATGATTCCCCCACTGAACCCGCACAAGGGGAACTAGCTTCGACCTCAGCCCCCTCTCGCTATAGTCTAAGATAGCAACCGACCTCTCCTCATATGAAATATCGGGTTGCAGATCAATTTCCTCAAAAGTAATATGAGTGTGAGCCAACTCATCCCGGAGATATCGCCTCAGCAAAGAGATATGAAATACATTATGAATCTGATGTAAGTGCTCCAACAACCTAAGTCTATATGCAACTGGCCCATTCCACTCAATAATAGGGAATGAACCCACGTATCTCGTTGACAACTTCCCTTTCTTCTTGAACCTCATTACCCCCTTTATAGGAGACACACGTAGTAGCACCTGATCTCCCACATCAAATTCCAGGAAGTACTGCTTAGCATCTGCATAACTCTTCTATCGGTCTTGGGCTATCTGTAAACGGCTCCGAATCAACTCAATCTTGGCCGACGTATCCTGAATCATATTTGGCCTGAGAAGCTTATTGTTCCCCACCTCTAAATAATAAGCGGGTGAATGAAAAGGTCTACCATACAACGCCTCAAATGGTGATATGCCAATCATGAATTGGTAGGAGTTATTATATGAGAACTCCACCAGTGGAAGATATTACTCCCAACCTCCCCCAGAATCAAAGATACACATCCGTAACATATCTTCCAACATTTGATTAGTCCTCTCCGTCTTCCCGTTCGTCCGCGGGTGATAATTCGTACTCAATCGCAACTCGGTACCCATAGCCTCTTGAAAACTTTCTTAAAATCGAGACACAAAAATCTTGTCCCTATCGGACACAATATCTAATTGCACCCCATGCAATCTCACTATCTCAGTAATGAAAATCTGAGCATATTGTCCCGTAGTAATATGTCCGAACAGGCAGGAAGTGAACTGCCTTAGTCAACCGATCCACTATAACTCATACGAAATGGTGACCTCATTGTGAAGTAGGTAACCCAGTAATAAAATCCATGAAAATGCTTTCCCATTTCCACATCGGGATCTTTAATGGATTTGGAACCCCTGCTAATTTCTGATGATCCACTTTCACCAACTGACAAGTGGTACACCTCGAAACAAAATCAGCGATGTCTCTCTTCATCCCACTCCACCAATACTGTCGTTTCATGTCTTGATACATTCTATCCCCTTTAGGATGTACCGCAAACTGGGACCCGTGTGACTCTTCTATCACTAAGTGCTATTAATCCCCCCTTCTGGGATAACTAATCTCCCACTGCATTGTAAACCTCCCTCCGATCTCATGAAATATAACTATGCTCCTTTGGATAAGAGCTGCTTGATCCACTCCTGACAAAAAGAATCTGGTGCCTGTGCTAGTACCACCCTCATGAAAATCTGTGGGGTGATGGTCATGACTGACATAATTGATCAGGAAACTGAATCTTGAAGTCCCAACTCCTTTCATTTTTCCTTCCAAACTTCAGCTACATCCCCCACTGGCATGTATCTTAACGCGTTTGCCACCACATTAGCCTTTACCGGGTGATACTGGATGTCAAACTAATAATCTTTCACAAATTCAAGAAACCAGAACTGATGCATATTCAGTTCTCTATGAGTGAACAAGTACTGTAGTGACTTATGATCTGTGAACAGGTGGAATCTCTCTCCCAACAAGTAGTGTCACCAAATCCGCAATGCAAACATGACTTCCGCTAACTCCAAGTCGTGGGTGGGGTAATTCTTCTCATGAGGCTTAAGCTTGCGGGAAACATACGCTATAGCCTTATCCTCCAGCTGTAGCACACCCCCAAGTATCTATAGGGATGCATCAGTGAAAACATGATACACTACTCCAGTCCTGGGAAGTGGAGTACGAGTGCGGAAGTTAACTTGTCCTTCTCCTCATCAAAATCCATCTAACAAGCGTCATCCCAAATAAATGGTACACTTTTATGAGTCAGATTAGTTAATGGACCCGCAATATTTGAGAATCTCCAAATAAATCGTCTGTAGTACCCGGCTAATCGCAAGCATATAAGTTTTATAAAAAAGCTTAAGAAAAATAAGCAAGAACTTAGTTGTGCAAAACATGTAAGTGAATATGTTCTAAATGTAAACTATGCAAGAACTTAATTCAAATATCAAGCATATAAGTTTTATAAAAAAACTTAAGAAAAATACATTTTCAATTATCAATCAATTAAGTTTTCTACAAAAACTTACAAAATAAATTTTCAATCATAAATCTTATAAACATTCTTCCTATGAAATACATACAACACTTATTATGGAGACACAACAAGATTATTCAATCATTTAAAAATGTGTTATCAATCTCTTAAAAATATAAAATCCAATTTTATGAGGAAAGTGTTTTACAAATTATTTCACAAATATGAGAAGACAAATCTTTAAAATATTTTCAATAAACAAGCAAGATCCGGAGAAATTCTGATTTAAACATCATATATCATCTAACACAAAATCAGAATATTTAGATCATAAAAATATTTAATATAATTCGGATCTAAATATCTAAGGAATTCTAGTTTTTGACAAAAAAATTATTTCATCATGAAAGCACATAAATTCTCTCTACAATAAGATAATATTTCAATCTCTAAACTATGAGATTATATGCAAGATCATTGAGAATCAAAAACAAAAACAGAAAAGAGATGAAGTAGAAAAAAAACCAATGTGTGAAAAATAACATTCAATCTCTCTCTTAGATATTCTCTCCAATTATCTATAGTTTTCTCTCAACAAAATCTAACCCTTTTGTGTTTCTCACTCTAGATATCTGAACAACTAACACAAATAAACTCTCTAATGTGGTTTATATAGGTGCGAAAAATAATTCTAGAAACACTTAAATAAAGGGTCCAGATTAAAATTTTTAATCCTAAAGCTCTGATTAAATCCAGTTAAAACAAATTAACAGATTATTAACAACTTAAACAGCTTAAGTTGGTTATAAAAGTCTCAAGAACCTAAAACCACTAATAGATATAAACAAGGTGGTATAGAATTTACTAACAAACTCTCAACGGGTCTATAAAGACAGCTGGCACAGTTCTAATGTCCTCCTATATCTCCTTAACAAATCTCCAACAATTAACACAGGTACAACTGTCATACAATCCAAGCACTCTCTCCACTAAACCAACGGTAAAAATAGGTACTGACCTGTCAAAGTCCTATTCATTCACAGTTAGTACTATAGGACATATATTAGCTATGACGGTGAAAACTATTAACCAAAAGTTTATCAACCATCTTGATAAAGGTGTATGGCCATAACCGAGATCTCCTAACAGATCCAATCAGACATAAGTAAAACCATAATTCCTATATCTGCCAAGGTCAAGTCAATTCGGCAATAGCTAAGGAGTATAGGATACAATACCTGTTATAAGACTGCCACACATAAGGGCTATGGTTAAATTTCTTGAGCAGGTCTTTGACATCTTAAGTCTATAACATGTCAATTCGGATTCTAAGATTTCTAATAGGTATCACCTACAACTCTTAATGGTAACTGACAAGAAAAAAATATCTAGTGGGTATAGTTTCTAAAACCGAAAGCTAAAAGCTATATGTCCTAAGGTCTCCAATAGATAAGGATAAAATGTAACAGGCACTATTCAGATAAGACAAGGTAAGGTACCTAAGCTCAAATCTATTAACCAAGAGTTAAGAACCTATATCTCCTTTACAGAATACAACTCGGTCAAGTCCAAAAGGACGAAGGCTCTATTAGACTTATCAGGTCTATATCCCAACAACTAAGGCTATACAAGTTAGCTAAGGTCTAATAGGATAATGGGACACAAATCAGCTAGGTAGGTAAGGGTCTTATACGGCCAATTCAAAAATCAGGTAAATGTTTCATAAAACTTTAATTAAACAAAAATTTGTTTTATCAGGTAATCGATTTAAAAAAAGATATTTTTCGAATTGAAAAATAATTTTTATCACTAAATTCTGAAAAGTTATTTTAAATAAAACTTATACCAATTTTATGTAAAAATTATTTTTCACAAAAATAATATAATTTTAATTTTAGAAAAATATTCAGACAACCAACCACATTAACACAATTAATATATCCATGAGTGTCTAATGTGTTAAGTGCAAATTTTCAACCATACGTCAATACCTTTACTCGGATATGTCGTATAGTAGAGTCGAGGCGTGTTGAATCGTCGAGTAACATTGTATGATGCACCAAGGAGAAGGCTCGTACTAAAAAATATGTTTTTACACAACATCCAAATTAGTTGAAACGTCTAAATAATATAGACTCAAGTAAGTCAAAGACTTATGATGTTTCAATCTCCCCCTTTGGATATTTGGGACAAAAACCCTTTGAGTACATCATGGTACTCTTAGGAAAAATAAAATAACCTAAGTCCTATACAACAATTACTATTCTATCCAATCCACAAAAAATCCTAGAAAATAAAAATTACAAGACTCAACTATACATCAATTATCCTAACACCATCTTATGATTTCCTACAATTAAACATTAAAACCAAACTCACAAGAACAAGTGTAAGATATCATAAAAATAGACAATTCATTAAAAATAAGATATCATGATAACAATTCAAGAATCAAGACTAATAAAATGATGTACTCTTTTCCCCCTTTTTTGTCTCAAATAGACAAAGAATAAAAACAATGATAACATAGAGAAGATTAAAAAAATATAACTACTAGAATAAGCATATTAACGGTTCTAATCAAGTGTCACTCCTACATTATCATGATTTTAAGAGGTGTCTTTTGCATTAACAAATATCCATACCCTAAAATCTCGGAGGACATATAATTACCATGATTATGACAGGAAAATATGTAAATATGGTAGAAAAAAACAAAGCACATTCATCTAGTCTTCAGGTACTCTCAAATAAAATAAAGGATAACAGACATACTAGACATAATTTAAACAAGATCAGCATATTCCAAAGTAATCAACAAATAAGGTCTCTCCCACTCAAACAATGCTATGGTTACAAGAAAAATATTAAACTAATCATACAAACCATAATAGGGGTTCTAAATTCAAGAAATAGAGTAAGAATAATTAGAGGAGATAAAAATAACATGTTATCCACCATGAGGTCATACATACAAAAAAAAGCATCATCATATTTGGATATAAAAAATAATCAGATTTGTAACATGAAATCGTATGATCAAGAAATAAAGGATCAACACTCTAGACGGTTAAATCTTATTCGGAGCGACCTGCTCTGATACCACTTGAAAAATCAGGAACTCAACTCTAATACCAATTGAAAATTCCCGAATTACGCCCATGAAACAATGTCATACTCACAAATGAACATACTCTAATTTCATACAAGTTTTCTAATAACATGCATCAAATCAAATCAAATCAAATCAAACTTTATTAACCAACTAATTAGATTTTAATACATGCGGAAATTAAAATCAATTAAATCTGGTTTATTCTAAAGTCAAATTAATAACAATCTCATTTAATACGCTAGAATACAATATATCTCATATGATTAATTATTCTAACTCAAGTAATTAAATCATGTAACAATTTTAATTCTAAATCATACAAAGAATAAGATGAGGAAAAGAAGAATAACAAGTATGATTTTTTAACGTGGTAAAAATCCAAACTAGGGAAAACATCCACGGTGACCTCTACGTCACAAAACAAAAATTTCACTAAAAAGAATATATGTTACAAGCTATATAACAAGCTAAGAACACAAACAGACTTAATCTAGGTACAAAATTTTGACCAACTCCTCTGAATTATTCTGACTTCTCCCAAGGCTCTGATGTTGTAGTTGTTATCTCAGCTTCATAAGTCCACTTCTTTTAGCGAATTCCAACTCAGTCAAAACCAATCTCTCAGCAACATACTAGTTGTGCAAAATGTGTAAATGAATATGTTTAAAATGCAAACAATGCAAGAACTTAATTCAACTATCAATCAATTAAGTTTTCTACAAAAACTTACAAAATAAATTTTCAATCATAAATCTTATAAACATTCTTTCTATGAAATACATACAACACTTATCATGGAGACACAACAAGATTATTCAATCATTTAAAAATGTGTTCTCAATCTCTCAAAAATATAAAATCCAATTTTATGAGGAAAGTGTTTTACAAATTATTTCACAAATATGAGAAAACACATCTTTAAAAAAATTTCAATAAACATGCAATATCCGGAGAAATTATGATTTAAACATCATATAACATCTAACAGAAAATCAGAATATTTAGATCATAAAAATATTTAATAAAATTTGGATCTAAATATCTAAGGAATTCTAGTTTTTGGAAAAATATTATTTCATCATGAAAGCACATAAATTCTCTCTACAATATTACAATATTTTAATCTCAAAACTATGAGATGATGTGCAAGATCATTGAGAATCAAAAACAAAAACAGAAAACAGATGAAGTAGAAATAAACACAATGCGTGAAAAATAATATTCAATCTCTCTCTTAGATATTCTCTCTAATTCTTTATATTTTTATGTCTACAAAATCTAACCCTTTTGTGTTTCTCACTATAGATATCTGAACAACTAACCCAAATAAACTCTCTAATGTGGTTTATATAAGTGCGAAAAAATAATTCTAGAAACACTTAAATCAAGGGTGCATATTAAAAGTTTTAATCCTAAAGCTCTGATTAAATCCAGTTAAAACAAATTAACAGATTATTAACAACTTAAACAACTTAAGTCGGTTATAAAAGTCTCAAGAACCTAAAACCACTAATAAATATAAACAAGGTGGTATAGGATTTACTAATAAACACTCAACGGATCTATAAAGATAGCTGGAACAGTTCTAAAATCCTCCAATATCTCCTTAACAAAACTCCAACGATTAACACAGGTAGAACTGGCAAACAATCCAAACACTCTCTCTAATAAACCAACGGTCAAAACAAGTACTGACCTGTCAAAGTCCTATTCATTCACAGCTGGTACTATAGGACAAATATTATCTCTGACGGTTAAAACTATTAACCAAAAGTTTATCAACCATATTGAGAAAGGTGTATGGCCATAACCGAGATCTCCTAACAGGTCCAATCGGACATAACTAAAACCATAATTCCTATATCTGCTAAGGTCAAGTAAATTTGGCAACAACTAAGGAGTATAGGATACTATACTTGTTATAAGACTGTCGCACATAAGGGCTATGGTGAAATCGCTAGAGCAGGTCTTAGACATCTTAAGTCTATATCAGGTCAATTCGGATTCTAAGATTTCTAATAGGTATCCCCTGCAGCTCTTAATGGTAACTGACAAAAAAAAATATCTAGTGGGTATAGTTTCTAAAATCGAAGCTAAAATCTATATCTCCTAAGGTCTCCAATAGATAAGGACGAAATGTAGCAGGCACTATTCGGACAAGACAAGGTAAGGTACCTAAGGTCAAATCTATTAACCAAGAGTTAAGAACCTATATCTCCTTAACAGAATACAACTCGGTCAAGTCCAAAAGGACGAAGGCTCTACTAGACTTATCAGGTCTATATCCCAACAACCAAGGCTATACAAGTTAGCTATGGTCTAATAGGATAATGGGACACAAATCAGCTTAGTAGGTAAGGGTCTTATACGACCAATTCAAAAATCAGGTAAATGTTTCGTAAAACTTTAATTGAACAAAAATTTGTTTATTTGGTAATTGATTTTAAAAAAAAATATATTTTTCAAATTGAAAGATTTTAAATAAAACTTATACCAATTTTATTTGAAAATTATTTTTCGCAAAAATAATATAATTTTAATTTTAGAAAAATATTCAGACAACCAACCACATTAACACAATTAATATATCCATGAGTGTCTAATGTGTTAAGTGCAAATTTGCAACCATACGTCAATACCTTTACTCGGATATGTCGTATAGTAGAGTCGAGGCGTGTTGAATCGTCGAGTAACATTGTATGATGCACCAAGGAGAAGGCTCGTACTAAAAAATATGTTTTTACACAACATCCAAATTAGTTGAAACGTGTAAATAATATAGACTCAAGTAAGTTAAAGACTTATGATGTTTCAATCTCCCCCTTTGGATATTTGGGACATAAACCCTTTGAGTACATCATGGTACTCTTACGAAAAATAAAATAACCTAAGTCCTATACAACAATTACTATTCTATCCAATCCACAAAAAATCCTAGAAAATAAAAATTACAAGACTCAACTATACATCAATTATCCTAACACCATCTTATGATTTCCTACAATTAAACATTAAAACCAAACTCACAAGAACAAGTGTAAGATATCATAAAAATAGACAATTCATTAAAAATAATATATCATGATAATAATTCAAGAATCAAGACTAATAAAATGATGTACTCTTTTCCCCCTTTTTTGTCTCAAATAGACAAAGAATAAAAACAATGATAACATAGAGAAGATTAAAAAAATATAACTACTAGAATAAACATATTAACGGTTCTAATCAAGTGTCACTCCTACATTATCATGATTTTAAGAGGTGTCTTTTGCATTAACAAATATCCATACCCTAAAATCTCGGAGGACATATAATTACCATGATTATGACAGGAAAATATGTAAATATGGTAGAAAAAAACAAAGCACATTCATCTAGTCTTCAGGTACTCTCAAATAAAATAAAGGATAACAGACATACTAGACATAATTTAAACAAGATCAGCATATTCCAAAGTAATCAACAAATAAGGTCTCTCCCACTCAAACAATGCTATGGTTACAAGAAAAATATTAAACTAATCATACAAACCATAATAGGGGTTCTAAATTCAAGAAATAGAGTAAGAACAATTAGAGGAGATAAAAATAACATGTTATCTACCATGAGGTCATACATACAAAAAAAATCATCATCATATTTGGATATAAAAATTAATCAGATTTGTAACATGAAATCTTATGATCAAGAAATAAAGGATCAACACTCTAGACGGTTAAATCTTATTCGGAGCGACCTGCTCTGATACCAGTTGAAAAATCGGGAACTCAACTCTAATACCAATTGAAAATTCCCAAATTACGCCCATGAAACAATGTCATACTCACAAATGAACATACTCTAATTTCATACAAGTTTTTCTAATAACATGTATCAAATCAAATCAAATCAAATCAAACTTTATTAACCAACTAATTAGATTTTAATACATGCGGAAATTAAAATCAATTAAATCTGGTTTATTCTAAAGTCAAATTAATAACAATCTCATTTAATACGCTAGAATACAATATATCTCATATGATTAATTATTCTAACTCAAGTAATTAAATCATGTAAAAATTTTAATTCTAAATCATACAAAGAATAAGATGAGGAAAAGAAGAATAACAAGTATGATTTTTTAACGTGGTAAAAATCCAAACTAGGGAAAACATCCACGGTGACCTCTACGCCACAAAACAAAAATTCCACTAAAAAGAATATATGTTACAAGCTATATAACAAGCTAAGAACACAAAAAAAATCAATCTAGGTACAAAATTTTGACCAACTCCTCTGAATTATTCTGACTTCTCCTAAGGCTTTGATGTTGTAGTTGTTATCTCAGCTTCATAAGTCCACTTCTTTTAGCGAATTCCAACTCAGTCAAAACCAATCTCTCAACAACATACTAGTTGTGCAAAATGTGTAAATGAATATGTTCTAAATGCAAACAATGCAATAACTTAATTCAAATCTCAAGCATATAAGTTTTCTATAAAAACTTAAGAAAAATACATTTTCAATTATCAATCAATTACGTTTTGCACAAAAACTTATAAAATAAATTTTCAATCGTAAATCTTATAAACATTCTTTCTATGAAATACATACAACACTTATCATGGAGACACAACAAGATTATTCAATCATTTAAAAATGTGTTCTCAATCTCTCAAAAATATAAAATCCAATTTTATGAGGAAAGTGTTTTACAAATTATTTCACAAATATGAGAAAACAGATCTTTAAAATATTTTCAATAAACATGCAAGATCCGGAGAAATTCTGATTTAAACATCATATAACATCTAACACAAAATCAGAATATTTAGATCATACAAATATTCCATAAAATTTGGATCTAAAAATCTAAGCAATTCTAGTTTTTGTAAAAATTTTATTTCATCATGAAAGCACATAAATTCTCTCTATAATAATACAATATTTTAATCTCAAAACTATGAGATGATGTGCAAGATCATTGAGAATCAAAAACAAAAACAGAAAATAGATGAAGTAGAAATAAACACAATGCGTGAAAAATAATATTCAATCTCTCTCTTAGATATTCTCTCTAATTCTTTATATTTTTCTGTCTACAAAATCTAACCCTTTTGTGTTTCTTACTCTACCTATCGGAACAACTAACACAAATAAACTCTCTAATGTGGTTTATGTAAGTGCGAAAAAATAATTCTAGAAACACTTAAATCAAGGGTGCATATTAAAAGTTTTAATCCTAAGGCTCTAATTAAATCCACTTAAAACAAACTAACAGATTATTAACAACTTAAACAGCTTAAGTCGGTTATAAAAGTCTCAAGAACCAAAAACCACTAATAAATATAAACAAGGTGGTATAGGGTTTACTAAGAAACTCTCAACGGATCAATAAAGATAGCTGGCACGATTCTAAAATCCTCCCATATCTCCTTAACAAAACTCCAACGATTAACACAGGTACAACTGGCATACAATCCAAACACTCTCTCTAATAAACCAACGGTCAAAACAGGTACTGACCTATCAAAGTCCTATTCATTCACAGCTGGTACTATAGGACAAATATTAGCTCTGACGGTTAAAACTATTAACCAACAGTTAATCAACCATCTTGAGAAAGGTGTATGGCCATAATCAAGATCTCCTAACAGGTTCAATCGGACATAACTAAAACCACAATTCCTATATCTGCTAAGGTCAAGTCAATTCGACAACAGCTAATGAGTATAGGATACTATACCTATTATAAGACGGCCATACATAAGGTCTATGGTCAAATCTCTAGAGCGGGTCGTGGACATCTTAAGTCTATAACAGGTCAATTCGGATTAGAAGATTTCTAATAGGTATCACCTACAGCTCTTAGTGTTAACTAACAAGAAAAAAATATCCAGTGGGTATAGTTTCTAAAATCAAAAATTAAAATATATATCTCCTAAGGTCTCCAATAGATAAGGACGAAATGTAGCAGGCACTATTCAGACAAGACAAGGTAAGGTACTTAAGGTCAAATATATTAACCAAGAGTTAAAAACCTATATCTCCTTTACAGAATACAGCTCGGTCAAGTCCAAAAGGACGAAGGCTCTACTAGACTTATCAGGTTTATATCCCAACAACTAAGGCTATACAACTTAGCTAAGGTCTAATAGGATAATGGGACACAAATCAACTAAGTAGGTAAGGGTCTTATACGACCAATTCAAAAATCAGGTAAATGTTTCGTAAAAATTTAATTAAACAAAAATTTGTTTATCTGGTAATTGATTTTAAAAAAAATATATTTTTCAAATTGAAAAATAATTTTTATCACTAAATTCTGAAAATGATTTTAAATAAAACTTATACCAATTTTATTTGAAAATTATTTTTTGCAAAAATAACATAATTTTAATTTTAGAAAAATATTTAGACAACCAATCACATTAACACAATTAATATATCCATGAGTGTTTAATGTGTTAAGTGTAAATTTGCAACCATACGTGAATACCTTTACTCGGATATGTCGTATAGTAGAGTCGAGGCGTGTTGAGTCGTCGAGTAACATTGTATGATGCATCAAGGAGAAGGCTCGTACTAAAAAATATATTTTGACACAACATCCAAATTAGTTGAAACGTCTAAATAATATAGGCTCAAGTAAGTCAAAGACTTATGATGTTTCAATCTCCCCCTTTGGATATTTGGGACAAAAACCCTTTGAGTACATCATGGTACTCTTAGGAAAAATAAAATAACCTAAGTCCTATACAAAAATTACTATTCTACCCAATCCACAACAACTCCTAGAAAATAAAAATTACAAGACTCAACTATACATCAATTACCCTAACACCTTGTTATGATTTCCTGCAATTAAACATTAAAACCAAACTCACAAGAACAAGTGTAAGATATCATAAAAATAAATAATTCATTAAAAATAAGATATCATGATAATAATTCAAGAATCAAGACTAATAAAATGATGTACTCTTTTCCCCCTTTTTTGTCTCAAATGGACAGAGAATAAAAACAATGATAACATAGAGAAGATTAAAAAATATAACTACCAGAATAAACATATTAACTGTTCTAATTAAGTGTCACTCCTACATTATCATGATTTTAAGAGGTGTCTTTTGCATTAACAAATATCCATACCCTAAAATCTCGGAGGACATATAATTACCATGATTATGACAGGAAAATATGTAAAAATGGTAGAAAAAATAAAGCACATTCATCTAGTCTTCAGGTACTCTCAAATAAAATAAAGGATAACAGACATATTAGGCATAATTTAAACAAGATCGGTATATTCCAAAATAATCAACAAAGAAGGTCTCTCCCCCTCAAACAATGCTATGCTTACAAGAAAAAAATATTAAACTAAGCATATAAACCATAATCGGGGTTCTAAATTCAAGAAATAGAATAAGAACAATTAGAGGTGACAGAAATAACATGTTTTCTACCATGAGGTCATGCATATAAACAATTCATCATCATATTTGGATATAAAAAATAATCAGATTTGTAACATGAAATCATATGATGAAGAAATAAAGGATCAACACTCTAGACGATTAAATCTTATTAGGAGTGACCTGCTCTTATACCAATTGAAAAATTGGGAACTCAGCTCTAATGCCAATTGAAAATTCCCGCAATACGATCATGAAAGAATGTCATACGCGCAAATGAACATACTCTGATTTTATGTAAGTTTTTCTAATAACATGTATCTAATAAAATCTAGAAAAACTTTATTAACCAACTAATCAGATTTTAATACATGCGAAAATTAAAATCAATTAAATGTGGTTTACTCTAAAGTCAAATTAATAACAATCTGATTTACTACGTTACAAAATAATATATCTCATATGATTAATTATTCTAACTCAAGTAATTAAATAATGTAACAATTTTATTTCTAAATCATACAAAGAATAAGATGAGGAAAAGAAGAATAACAAGTATGATTTTTTAACGCGGTAAAAAGCCAAACTAGGGAAAACATCGACGGTGACCTCTACGCCACAAAACAAAAATTCCACTAAAAAATAATATATGTTACAAGCTATATAACAAACAATGCACACAAATAGAGGTAATATAAGACAAACTTTTTACCAACTCTTCTGGATTATTCTGACTTCTCCCAAGGCTCTGATGTTGTAGTTGTTCTCTCAGCGTCGTAACTCCACTTCTTTTAGCGAATTCCAACTCAGTCAAAACTGATATCTCAACAACATACTAATTGTGCAAAACGTGTAAGTGAATATGTTCTAAATTAAAACCATGTAAGAACTTAATTCAAATCTCAAGCATATAAGTTTTCTACAAAAACATAAGAAAAATACATTTTCAATTATCAATCAATTATGTTTTCTACAAAAACTTACAAAAACAATTTCAATTATAAATCTTACAAACATTCTTTATATGAAATACATAAAACACTTATCATGGAGACACGATTATTCAATCATTTAAAAATGCGTTCTCAATCTCTCAAAAATTTAAAATCCAATTTTATGAGGAAAGTGTTTTACATATTATTTGACAAATATGAGAAAACAGATATTTAAAATATTTTCAATAAACATGCAAGATCCGGAGAAATTATGATTTAAACATCATATAGCATCTAACACAAAATCAGAATATTTAGATCATAAAAATATTCAATCAAATTCGAATCTAAAAATCTAACGAATTCTAGTTTTTATAAAAAAATTATTTTATCATGAAAGCACACAATTCCCTTTACAATAACACAATATTTCAGTCTCTAAACTATGAGATGACGTGCAAGATCATTGAGAATAAAAAACAAAAATAAAAAAGAGACGAAGTAGAAATAAATATAATGTGTGAAAAATAACATTCAATCTCTCTCTTAGATATTCTCTCTAATTCTCTATATTTTTCTCTCTACAAAATCTAACCCTTTTGTGTTTCTCACTCTAGACTTCTGAACAACTAACACAAATAAACTCTCTAATGTGGTTTGTATAGGTGCGAAAAAATAATTCTAGAAATACTTAAATTAAGTGTCCAGATTAAAAGTTTTAATCCTAAGGTTGTGATTAAATCGAGTTAAAACAAATTAACAGATTATTAAAAACTTAAATTGCTTAAGTTGGTTATAAAAGTCTTAAGAACCTAAAACCACTAAGAGATATAAACAAGGTGGTATAGGGTTTACTAACAAACTCTCAACAGATCTATAAAGACATCTGGCACAGTTCTATTGTCCCATATCTCCTTAATAAAACTTCAACGATCAACACAGGTACAACTGGCATACAATCCAAACACTCTCTCTAATAAACCAACGGTCAAAATAGGTACTGACCTGTTAAAGTCCTATTCATTCACAGCTGGTACTACAGGACAAATATTAGCTCTGAAGGTTAAAACAATTAACCAACAATTAATAAACCATCTTGAGAAAGGTGTATGGCCATAACCGAGATCTCCTAACAGGTCCAATCGGACATAAGTAAAACCATAATTCCTATATCTACCAAGGTCAAGTCAATTCGGCAATATCTAAGGAGTATAGGATACAATACCTGTTATAAGACTGCCACACATAAGGGATATGGTTAAATTGCTTGAGCAGGTATTTGACATCTTAAGTCTATAACATGTCAATTCGGATTCTAAGATTTCTAATAGGTATCACCTACAACTCTTAATGGTAACTGACAAGAAAAAAAATATCTAGTGGGTATAGTTTCTAAAATCGAAAGCTAAAAGCTATATGTCCTAAGGTCTCCAATAGATAAGGATGAAATGTAGCAGGCACTATTCGGATAAGACAAGGTAAGGTACCTAAGGTCAAATCTATTAACCAAGAGTTAAGAACCTATATCTCCTTTAGAGAATACAACTCGGTCAAGTCCAAAAGGACGAAGGCTCTACTAGACTTATCAGGTCTATATCCCAACAACTAAGGCTATACAGCTTAGTTAAGGTCTAATAGGATAATCGGACACAAATCAGCTAGGTAGGTAATGGTCTTATACGGCCCATTCAAAATCAAGTAAATGTTTCATAAAAATTTAATTAAACAAAAATTTGTTTATCAGGTAATTGATTTAAAAAAAATATTTTTCAAATTGAAAAATAATTTTTATCACTAAATTCTGAAAATGATTTTAAATAAAACTTATACCAATTTTATTTGAAAATTATTTTTTGCAAAAATAATATAATTTTTTGTAAAAAGAATATAATTTTAATTTTAGAAAAATATTTAGACAACCAATCACATTAACACAATTAATATATGCATGAGTGTCTAATGTGTCAAGTGTAAATGTGCAACCATTCGTGAATACCTTTACTCGGGTATTTCATTGAGTAGAGTCGTCGAGTAACATTGTAAGATGTACCAAGAAGAAGGCTCATATTAAAAAATGTATTTTGACACAATATCCAAATTAGTTGAAACGCCTAAATAATATAGACTCAAGTAAGTCAAAGATTTAGGGTGTTTCACTCTCTTCTTCACAAATAATACTAGGGCACCCCAAGGTGACGTATGATGACATAAAAAACCCTGCGACAACAGCTGCTCAATCTAATCCCTTAGCTTCCTCATCTCCATAGGAGCCATACAATACGGTGCACGAGGTATTGGTCAAGTTCTCAGCACCAAGTCAATGACGAACTCAATCTCTCTACTAGGGGGCAATCTCGGTATCTCCTGAAACACATTAGCAAACTCACATACAACTCGGATCGAATCAAGGGAAATCACCACCGCTTGATTGGTCTCCTCCTCTATGTAGTACAAATGAGTGGACGATCCTCCCTCAGGACGAAGCATCGCCACTAAGAACATCTCGTGATCGGGGATCACAAACACTATACTCCTACTATAGCAGTCAATCATGGCATTATACTCAGCTAGCCAATCCATGCCTATAATGGCTTCGTAGTTTGACATATCTAATACCAACATATTAGTAGGCAAAACAAATCTCCCAATATTTATACTCACACCTCGACATATAAAGAAAATCAGTGTCCCGCTACCCAGTGGTGAGTTTACGCATGTAATTGTACTATCTCCCGTCACTAATAACCCTACGAATCGTGCAAATCTAGTAGCTGTGAATCAGTGTGAAGCCCCAGTGTCAAATAAAATGTGGCCCAAAGTACCATGAATAAGAAGCGTACCCTCAACGGTGAGTGAAGCCTGTGGAGCTGCATCCTGGTGGACGTGATACACGCGCCCATACTATAATTGGGCCTGCTAGGGTGGGGCTACTGGAATGGATGGTGTTGTAGGTAAGGCTGGGATAGGTGCTGGTGTTGGGAGGGCGGCAGGAAAAACAGGTTTCTGAGGCTCCTGGAGGGCTCCCTACTACTGCAGAACCTTGCCCTTATCAGGGAACTCATGTCACTTGTGCCAGCCTTGCTACAAATAAAACACCTACCCACAAATTTACCCTCCCTCTGTCCCTGTTGGCCGCGACCTTGTTGTCCGTTACCACCCCTACCCTGGCCTTGCTAGCCCTAATGAAATCACTGTTAGCCCTGCCTGAATCCACCCTATCCCTGACGATAATCCCGTGGACGGAACCTCTTAGCAGCATCCCCCTGGTGGGGACCCTACTCACTCTGCCTCTAATTACCATGAGTCGACTGTCCCCCACTGAGACTGCTACCCCCAATCCTTCCCTACTGTCTAGGCTCTTCTTCTCATTTTCTTCCCTTGACATGTAAGTGGTGGTCCTGGCAATGTAATAGAGCAGCATTCAACACCTCAGTATATGTCATCAAAGCAGGATTCCCCAACAAATGTTGTCGGATCCTCTAAGTAAGACTAGCTATAAATAATTGTATCCTCTTTTCCTCCGTATGTACCTCTCCTCGAACGAAGTTAGCTAACCTTGTGAATTCTTCCTCATACTCAGCCACTATTCTCCCCTCCTGGGTGAGATCTATTAGTTTCCACCTCATCTCTGTCTGGATGGTGGATGGTAAGTATATGTGATCAAACCGCTCCCAAAACTCCTGTATAGACATATTATCTCTCTCTTTTACGGTGGTAACAGACTCCCGCCATTGTAATGTCGGCCCCACTAGATTAAATATATCTAAAATCAGCCTTTGAATGTTCGTGCACTCATACGTTGGTATAAGTGTCCCGCTACCCAGTGCCCTCAAATGCCTCTGGATGTCTTTCTTCCATTAGTTAGCAACCACCACATCTGAACTGCCCTAGAACTCATGAGGGTGTGCCTTATGAAAGGCATCTCTAACTCGCTCCCAAGTAGAAGGGATTGCATGCATCTGAGCTGGTGCCACAACATGTGCCTGGGGTGGTGCCTGTTATGCAGCTGTAGCTAATGTTGCATTAACCGCCTATGAAACTAGAGCGACAACCTCTGCAGCATTCATGGTACCTTGGGCCGGAGCTGGCATAGGATCTGGTTGTGCCATTGGGGTGGCTCATGGTGCCTGTCGTTGAGGCATTTGAAACGGGAAATAATTTTTTATCAGTTCAGAATTAAATATGTCTTAACATAGCTGAATACGTAAATGCATATTATAGAATACATCCGTCCTAATAATAGGGATCTATATCAAATAACGTTACGCTAAAAAATGTAGTAAGCCATACAGTTCCTAAATACACAAGAACCTGACTCTGATACGATTTGTGACGCCCCGCCTATTCTAATCCTCGGTGATCAGTCATTTATTAAATCAAACAGGAATCATTAATGGTGTCATTCTCAGCATCACTATCGAATTTCAAATTAATTACAAATATCCTAATACCCAAAGTCAAAATTTTAATCTTAATTATTATCATGTAACAAATAAATCAAAATAAATATACCATTCACCATTTCCATGCACATAATAATGAAAAATAAGATATTGACATAAGTAAGTAACTTATTCGGGAATAACACTCTAGAGAAAATCTATATATAGTCAACCATGATTAAAGTCTAAATCAATACTGGAAATAAACGGAAATAAAAAGTTGTGACACCCCGACTAATTAAATACCGGGTAGCTACTCCTTTATTAAATTAATACAGAATATCAAGTTGGTTCAGTCTTAGCATCACTATCGAAAATATTTAATTAATTACTAGCCACCTAATATTTAAAACGAGAGATGTCAAATTTTATTAATTTAGTTAACAAAAACCAAGAATTAAATCATTAACCATCAATCGCATAAACAATCTCATATGAATAACCAACGAAATGAAATTAACTGAGTCTAGAATAAACACCCCAATAAAAACAATGCCAGAGTAAATAAAGTCCCAATACAAGAGTCTGAATAAATAAACCAATAACCGAAATAATGATAGTATGTAACTACAACCTCTAAATAAGAATGGGCGACATGCCCTAACTGATACAAATGACTCTGAAGGAACCAAGGATAAATATGAAGGCGTCTAATACCAAGATCCTGTAGCTTCCATAGAAGCTACAACACGTCATCAGAATGGAACTCTTATGCTTGGCGTCCCTATGGCTGGGCACCTAAAATGTTTTTACAAAACAAAATGGATTTGGAGGAAAACGCGTTAGAGCCCAGGTGAAAAAAGTTTAAAAGTTTAGAAAGTGTTTAAATTACAATTAAACAACACATATTACAAACACGTTAGTTGTGTACTCTCACATGAGTTTCTCACCTCTCAACTAATGTGCACGTCAAATGTATTCCCTTAACACATCCTAGTTATGTCGCTAACTAACTAGTCTGTACCACTTCCTCTTTCACATTCTACCATAGGATGTCTACTCTTAATATCCAAATAAGATATGTTCATAACCCATATTCGCATTCATTAAATTACTTATCTCAAGTGTTAATTAAATTCTCATTCTTAACCCTTTCAAATATCTTAGTTATTCACATTTACTAAGAAACAATGAACCAGTCACAAGTACATAAGTATAACACTCTCAGTACATAAATACATATATGGCACCCCTAGGCTAAGCTGCGGTGCTCGCATACTCTGCTATCGAATCCCGAAACATCACGTACATAAGGACTTCGAGTTTCGAATCTTTCAATAACCGTTTCAATAAGCAAAATCACACATATTGGAGTCGAACATAAGTTCACATACCCATGGGTCACACACATACCTACGCTCCCTTGGCCAGCTGACTTATCAACTCACAAATAAGTCATTCACAGTCCTATGTCCTTAAGGTACCAGTCTAAATCCCCCCGAAGGCACACAAGGATAAGAGGGTCCTTTTCCATAAAAAAATAACCTCCCGTGATAGCAAGTATGGTAGGTATATCATACACATAAGAATTCCATACACTAGGCATTCACACAGCCTAAGTAATCATATTACAATATGAGTATTCACATATTCCATCTATTAAGTCTCGTACATAATAAGTTTAACCCGACATCAAACGAAGTACACATTTAACTTGATAATTCTCTCGTCGTATCAATTTTATTACATAAAATCTATCCCAAAAGGTTACTATATCTCAGCAATTATAAAATCACTCTACTAATGTTCATACCCCTAAATTATCTTTCATTTCACTTTTCGTCCCAAATCGAAAGATTGAAACTGTCCTCACTCGGTAACCGCTTGAAATTATAACGCTCGATCCCATAAGTTATAACATGCTCCGGGCAATAACTAAATCTTTACTGACCATAACTAACTCCCATAATATCAAATTCATCACCCTAAGAATTATCCTCAGCCTTGGAATTTCCATTTACCCTCAAAGGAAAACAATTTCCAAAAATCAGAGGGGGTCGATCGATCGAAGAAAAGGGATCGATCAATCGATCGATTGACATTCTTGAGTCGATCGATCGATCGATTGGGTTTCATCCTTTTTACACCTCTAATTCTTCCTTAAAACGTCCCAAACTCCCAAGAAAGTTCACTAATGATTATATCAACATGTTTGCATAATTTCCAGCGTTTTATAATCATCAAATCAAAACGAAACATCAAATTCTTAGATCAATTTACCAAATTTTCGTATAGAAGCTATCTAATATTCACCCAAAAATAGGAATGACTAAAATACCCTCCTGGGTTGCCGGGTAGGCCTAAAAATGCCCCGGGACCCAAACTAAACCCCCAGCTAGTGTTTCTGACTATCTCGGCCCTTCCGAACACATTGGCATACTCAAAATGCTCATAGGGATTACATAAAAATAAAATACTTTTAAATTCATTAAATTGGGTCCTGACACGACTGACATGCGCGTCCCAACTTAATTACCGAAACTACCGTATTTTTAACTCACGATAATTTTAATGAATTATATAATCACATATTACCATAATCACTCAGTAATATTCAACAACATAATAATAATCAAATACTAACTCTCGTCTCGCTAGCATTTAAATCTGGATTAATTTTCAATTAATTATCCCAAATTAATTTTAATAAATCTCATAATTCAAGGCAATTTAATTTATTAAATCACATAATTAAAAGCCATAAAAATACAGGGTATTACAAAAGTCTCTGAAAATAGCATCCAACTATGATTTGGCAACATGCCCGACTGAGATAAATGAAGAAAGATAAGAATTGTATAAAAGTGGAGGCGTCAAATAGCAAGGTCCTGCAACATCCACAACAACTGCAACTCCTATGCCTAGCGTTCCTGTGGCTGGTCACCTAAAATAGTTTTTACAAAAAAGATTTGAAACGGGTCAGAGCCCAAGTAAAACAGTCTGAAAAAGTTAAGCAAGTGTTTAAAATGTGATAAGATAAGATATTAAATACATGTTAATACCGCGTGCCCTCACTTGACATCCTCACCCCTCAACTAATGTGCACGCCTATCATACTACTCTAATCCACCTAGTTACGCTACCCGCCTAAGTAGTCTAGCTTCTATTAGATTATAGTGCGCACATGTATTGCTCATACAATACGTTACTACCTTTTTTCAATTCTTTATACTCATTAGGAATTTCTAATGAATGATTTAGTTCTCATTCACTTGAATAATTTAGATATCACAATCTATTTTATCTACTAACATACTCATTGAAGAATGAATCAAACTTCATATATACACAACTCTTATCATATATACGTAGATAACACCCCTAGGTGGGTACCTGTGGTGTAGGCATACTCTGCTCTCAAGTCCCGGTACATCACATACTATATAAGGACACGAGCACGGATAGTCTCTCTCGAACCATAAATCAAATCACACAATATTAGAACCGAACATAGCTCAAAGACTTTGGGATATGCTCATACATAACGCATGCAAATGACCGGTCACACCCTCATTCACACAAGTGGTGCTCAATACCTAAGGTCTATGTCCTGAGGTATAAGTAAATATCCCCCCAAATGGGCACATCAGAATAAGACTATCCATGACGTCAAACCTCCCGTGATTGCAAATAGCCTATGTATGATTACACATACAAATGAAACATATATATATATATATATATATATATATATATATAATGTCATTATAGATATGCATATAACCTATATCATATGCCCCGTACGTAGTATAGTATCTTTCGAGTATTCTTTTTAACGTAATACTTCCCATAGTAAATTCCCGAGTGTTTCTCAATACCCAAATAGTTGCCAAGTGTCCCTTAAGTAAATTCATTAGGAAATACCACTCAAGGCCTACTGGTCATGGTCCTACATTCCCCCAATTTTCCATTGAAACTTACAATTAATTCAATGGTCAATCCAAACCTTTTCCATGAGTTCTATGTAAAAAAGGGAAAACTATGCAATTTTGGGAAACCGAATCGATTCGGCCAAGGAGCCTAGTCGATTCTCCGTAGCAGTTGCAATCTTCTTCTTTATACTGTTACGGGAAACCACTATTGTTAAGACTTCAAACCAACATTATACTCTCCTAAATTCCAAACCAAACGTTTGTAACATTCTAGTATCATGTATCAATGATTTTTTACTAATAAGAATCACAGTATCTCTACATAATAACTCCAAATCAAATTTAATGAAGATAAATGTATAAAAACCCTAGTTTCTTATTCATGTCCTAGAACGTCAACATAATTCCAGATTTCTTCTCAATTTCGTGAGATTTCTCATTAGGGATCCATTATATTATTATTCCACCCCAAGATTATGAATTATATCTCCAATTTTAAAATCAAATGTCCAAAATTTCATATGAAGTCATCATATTCTAACATGGATCGTATATCAAATGAAGAGTTAGCAAGATAAACACTTGAGTTAATGTGAAAGTTTGATTTCTACAGAATAGGTGATAGGATTGGTGTTCTCCTCCTCCCGATCTAAATCCGGTGGTGGTGGTGGTGGTGGTGCAAAAAGGTGGTTATTGTCCCTGGAACCCTAGGAATAGCTCTCCTTTTTCCTCCTGTGAATCTCCCTTGGTTTGGCAAATGATAGCCCCAATCTTCTTTACATTTCATCAGATATAATTCTCTAATTTTCATGGGTTTATTTTCTCCAAAATTTTAAAAGACCAAAATACCCATTCGGGGTGTCGGTTTGGCCTAAAATTGCCTCGGGACCCAAACTAAACCGCCGGGTAGAATTTTTTGACTATCTTGACCCTTAAGGATACACTAATGCATTCAAAATGGCCACATGGAATATCAAAATTAAAATTATATTTTATTTCCCAAATTAAGTCCCGACACGACCAACACGCACGTCCCAACTAAATTTACCATAACTACCGTATTTCTCACTCACGACAATTATAATATTTCCTTATCATTATTATGACTCATTCACTAAGTAATATTCAATATAAATAAATATTAACCTTTACTGGATTAATTTCCAAATATAATTTAATTAAACCCAATATAAAAATCAATAAAATTACGGGGTGTTACACCTTACGATCCTCAAGGTGGGTAAAAAATAACATGTCACCTATCATTTTCGTAGAGAACCCACTATCAAAATACCATTGGAAAGTTCTTTTAACCTTAAGAGGATCATGAACAACAAGGGCTTTATCGTCTTTCTTAGGTACCTAAATGGAGATAACCTTTTGTTTACCCTTATCGTTGTTGACTCTACTTAGAGGATTGAAAACGGTCTCAAATGACAAATACATCTATTGAAATTCTTCCATCAAGCTTTGCGAAGTAGAGACTAGAAACTCAACTTGCTCTCTAAGATTAACATAATCACTAGAGCGGTGCGTGGGAGTATGTGTTCGCCTAGTTCTACCTAACTGATAGTAAAATACTCTAAGGTGACCACTTCTTTTATAAAAAGTGCAAACACATACATATTTGGGTCTACCTTGGTTCGCTTTCTTAGGTTGAACTCTCTTTTGTTTTCAGGTTGAGGGTCGTAAGGATTAACAATAAATTTAGGAATCTATTCGGGTGTGACATGGGAATTGGATGCACCCTCATAACCTATTCCCCTCCTCTCACTAAAACCTAAAGCGGGGCCGAGGAACATCTTACCTACCTATTTCAATGTATCCTCTATAGAAACCTTAACCTTTCGGGCACGTTTGAGATCTTTCTCGAGTTAGGATACAAGGGCTTCAAGTTTCTCACGAGTCTCGACGAATGCTTGAAGATCTCTCGCAAGACTAGCCACCTTGTCGGTCAACTCACCATTCTCCCTTTTAACTAAACAAACTCTCTCCCCCAAAGCTTCTCTCATCGAGGATTCACTCTCTCTCGCCTCTCTCAACTCCTTCTCTAAGATTAAAACTCTCATTGCTAAAACATTGTATTATTTATGAGTTTTAAAGAATTCAATGTAAAGATCGACAAAGGCGTGCTAATAGTCACTCTTTCTCTCACTTAAAAACATCCTCTCCCTCACTCTCTCCAGAATGACTAGACTCACCATCGAGGTGTTCATATTTAGTAGCTTCCTCATTAGTGTAAGGTGCACTCGGTGTACTAACATGACTAGCCATGAACACGGTGAAGTTACGTCCATGTGGTGATTTGTCCTCGGAACTCACCGACTCGAGATCTCTATCTCTAAGCATGGCATTAAAGGCAACTTTGCCTTTATCATATCTCTTTAACCTAGTCGGACACTCATGAACTTTGTAACCTTTTTCCTTCCACTCATAACATCTATCCTCATATTTCTTTGGGAAATCTTTTCTCTTTTTTTCAAAAATTTTCTTGCCTAATTTATACTTTTTATTTTTCTCAAAACCTTTCTTTCTTTGGAAGTATTTTGATTTTTAAGTTAGAGATTTTTTTTTACAAACAATGCTAAATCATCCAAGTCAAATTCATACTCGGAATTAGATGATATTTCATTTTCTTGTTAGACTGGGCTTTTCATACAATTCCCTTTTCCTCAAGTTTAACTATTTTAGGAAACATATCTATCTCATATGTTTAAAGTTCTCATACTAATTTTTTTAACCTAAGAGTATCTACTATTCCTAACAAATTTAGCACGGTAACCTTTGGAACTTTATCACACAGTCATACGTTCAACTCATCAAAAGATTCAGATTCAAGCATCGTGATAGTTTCAAATTGTGTGGTGAGATTGAGTAGCTTATAAGCTTTTACAATATTGGTACCCTCGTGAGTGAGTTAGAGGATATCTCAAGATTCTTTAGACGTGCATCACATCAAAATACGATAGAATTAGTTAGGGTGAAGGCTCCTGATATGACACTTAGACCATTCGAGTTAAAATTACTTTACTTAAAGTCATCCTCTATCCATGAAGAGATAGGTTTTGAACCAAAGACATTATCAACAGTCACATTGGGGGGTGTCCACCCTCTTTCAAAAATCAACCATACATGTTCATCAATGGATTTTAAAGTTGATCTCATCCTACCTTTTCAATATGCATAGTTTGAATCATGGTCTTAAAAGACACGGGTGTGATCGATGCGTGGAGACCAAGCCTTAAAAGCCTAGGTCGGCCTTAGGTGTAAAAAGGCATGAAAAGGCGTAAATGTTTTTTTAAATATATTTTAATATTTTTTAATTATAACGAGGCTATTAAAAACACTAAAATGGTGCATACCTTAAAAATATTTTTGAATATTTGCAATTGGATCCCCTTTTCCATATGCATGCTCCATAAGTCTTCATCATATTATCACCCAATTACATGAGATCAAAATTCAAAGTAGTCAGTAAAATAAATAATATGAATTAATATGAATGAAATCAAGCTCTCTTCCGTTCACATACTTTTTTTTCTATGTATAAATTTATGAAACTTATTAATTAATTGTCAAGTCAAGGTGAAGATGCCAACATAAATGATGCCCAAACTTTTTATCTTCATACTCCTTTTGCAGTTCACTAGGTGAAAAACCTCCCTAATGGAATAATAGTAGGAAATATCAAATGAATCAAACGTTGGCAAAAAATTCCAAAAAATCCATCAAGTTCCAGCAATAATTAATATAATGGAATAATACTTGGAAATGTCAAATGAAATTTTCATAGTTGAGTTTTGACCTCCCTAATGGAGTTTTAACCTCTCGCCAGAATTAATCAACATAAGAAATCTATGAAAACTAATGAAATTTCAAAAAATTCCAAGAACACGCATAAAAATCTCGAAAACATTGGACTATGATTTTAGCAGAACTTAAATTTTTGGAGATTAATGTTTAGATAGTGAGTCCTAACAGCTCTAAACTAATTCCGGGTTGAAATCTTTATATACTATAAAATGCAAAACAAGGCATTTATGAGCATTTAAGACTCCTCCTCATTAAGAGTGTCCACGTGGCACTCTATATTTTATATTTTTATAAAATACTATACAAGCAATTTAATAGATGCATTGAACTATTGAGTTTTCTCTCTCTTTCTCTCCTTCAATTTAATCCAACTACGAGATCAAGTCAAAAGCAATTAAGAATGATACATTTCTTTCGTCCCAATATATAAATATTATTTTTAACTACTGCCAATCACCATGGTCATCACCATAGACTTCCCCAAAGATCCCAAACCTTCTCCTAAACAAAGGGTTGCACGTATGTTAAATCGCCGCCAAAGTTCTCGGCAGGTAATTTCCTTCTTTTCTTTCGTTGATTAATTTGTTACTTAAGATTAGTAAGGTTTGGAGGTTCCCCACTATTGATAAACCATTTGCTTTCTCTCTTTTTTGGGTTATTTCTTTAACACTGTTTTTTTATAACCATTAAATTATATAAAAGCAATGTTTTTCTAAAAAAAAAACAGTTTATAATTGTTAAAAGGTTCTTTTATAAACTGTTTTTTTAGCTTTTCTATAAAATTAATTTTTTACATAAAACGTTAAAAACATTAAAAAAAAAGTTGATATAAAAACGTTCAAAACACTATATTTAGTTGCTTTTTTTTATAAACGTTAAAAAATAGTTTATAGAAACCACTATTTCTTTTTTAAAACGCCGCTTTTAAAAACGTTACAAAACACTGATTTTTTAATTGCTTTTTACAAATGGTCAAAAACATTTTATATAAAAACGCTTCTTTTTTTTTTAAAAAACACTGTTTACGAAAAACATTAAAAACACTCTTTTTAATAAACTTAAAAAAAATATATATAAAAACACTTTTTTTAAAAAATATTTTATATAAAAATAATGTTTTTAATTTTTTTTTTATAAACGTGAAATGGTTTTTTATAAAACTTTTTTAACGTTTTTTTTATAAATCAATTTTTTTTATAAACATGTTAAAAAACAGTTTATATAATAACGCTGAAAAATACTGTTTTTTTAACATTTTTAACATTTTATATGAAAATTGTTCATATAAAAAGTTGTTTTTAATAGTTGATAAAAGCTTTTTTTTTAAAACATTTTTTATGTCTTTTTATAAAAAAAAAATTGATTTTATAAAAAACAGTTAAAAAGAGTTTATTAGAAAACCTTTTGATGTTTATAACTGTTTAAAAAAAAGAGTTTTTGTATAAGCAGTTTTTAACGTATATAAAAAATAGTAAAAAAAATAGTGTTTTTTTAACCTTTTTAAAAAACAGTGTTTTTATATAAACTATAAGAGTTTTTCTCTCTCTTATCTCTCTTATTCTTACTTTCTCTCTTTTTTGGATTATTTTTTTAAACGTTAAAAAAACACTGTTTTTTTATAAACATCAAAAAACAATTTATATAAAATCAATGTTTTTAAAAAAACCAGTTTATAATCGTTAAACGGTTTTTTTATAAACAATTTTTTTAACTTTTTTTATAAAATTATTTTTTTACGTAAAACATTCGAAAACAGTTGATATAAAAATGTTAAAAATACTATTTTTTATAAATGTTAAAAAACTGTTTATATAAACCACTATTTTTTTAAGGAAAAAACACTGTTTTTAAAAAAGTTACAAAACACAGAATTTTAAACTGTTTTTTATAAACATTCAAAAACAGTTTTATAATTCTCTTTAAAAAAAATGTTGTTTTTATATAAACCATTTTTTAATAATTTTTTTAAAAGAGTTCTTTTTTTTAAGAACAGTGTTTTTACATAATTTTTTTTATTGTTTATACAAAAAACTGTTAAAAAAACAGTGTTTTTAATGTTTTTATATTAAGTGTTTTTTACGTTTTTCATTTATTCATATAAAGAATTGGTTTTATGAAAAAAGTTGTAAACAATTTACAAAAAAACTTTTGACATTCATAAACTGTTTTTTATAAGATTGTTTTTATATAAAGTTTTTTCAACGTTTATTAAAACAGTTAAAAACAATATTTTTTAATGTTTGTAAAAAAAAGGGCTAAAAAAAGTTTATAAAAAAACCTTTTGATTTTGTAAAACTTTTTGATTTAAAAAAAAATACTTAATAAAAAAAGTGTATAAAACTTTTTCATTTTATAAAACTTTCTCATTTTATAAAAAAGTGTTAGTAAAAAAAGTTTTACTACTTAAAACAATAAGATATAATGTAATTTTTTTTTTAATACACTAATAAATACTTATACTAATTGGTAAAATAGTCTTTTTGATTGGAAAATGAGTCAACTGACCATCAAACTAGCTAACTAACGTTTTTTGTCGATTTTGAATCCTAAACGAGTAGAATGTAAACAAATGGAATAAAACTCTAAATAACTATTGGACCTCAAATATTAAAAGATCCTTACAAAATTGACAAGGAGCCATAGAATAGACTGTGATTTTGTTTAAGTAGAATGTGTTATGTGAGGATTGAAATAGTATTTTTTCTTAAGATAATTTCGATTGAATCTTTATATAGAAATGTGAGTTTAATTAGTTAGAAGAATATTATGTGAATTTAGTTAGTTAGAAGCAATGGTGTATGTTGCTCTATTTTAAAGGAAGTGAGGTATGCTTCCATGTTTAATAACATTATATTTTAAATAAAATATATAATATTCCTTTTTGGATTTTTCTCTTTTTATATTGTGATTGGACAATTATTTTTGTGCTTTGTTATAAGGTTTGCTATTTTTCTTTTTGACTCATTTTCAGATTTTTTTATACAAATTATAACTTTTATGCTTTATTTTCTTAAAACACAAGTTCTAATTGTTTGTCATTTCTGTCTATCATGTCCATGATACTATTCATTATATTTTTCAAAAATTAGGGGTTAAAGTATAATTTATGTAAAGTTGATTAAGTGCCTAAGTAAAATATTTTGAATATATATATATATATATATATATATATATATATATATATATATATATATATAGAGAGAGAGAGAGAGAGAGAGAGAGAGAGAGAGAGAGCCATTCTCTTAAGCGGACTCCCTTAAAGAACGGATTTACGGACTTTTGTCCTTATCCGGCTGTGGTCCCCTCGTGGTCCCCTAGACCTTTTGTTATTTTCCTAGATGGTCCCCTCCTTGTCTTATACTAAACCCTATTTTAAGACTATACATTTAAAAGATTTGTAATTTAGACCCAAATTGGTATCAAGATAAAAAAGATTTTAGAAACTCACCAAATTCCGACCAAAACCCTAATTCTGGTATCAGAGCCATAAGACGTTCCTTTTAGACATACGATTAAAAGACTTTAATGCCCTTGGGATTTATCCCTCGCATTTACTAAGATATTTTTGGAACCAACCCAAACTACCAACCTATACCCATAACTGATTTAGACTTAGAAGGTTGTTTAACCACACACATAGACGGTTGTTCACATATTGAACACATCCCAGCCAAACACGCAGACAGTAGACAAGTCACTGCTAGTGCTATTAATAGCATAATAGACCAAAATAAGTGTATACTGCTTATATTAAGACAATTAATAAAAGACACTCAAACCTTAGAAACAGAGATAAAAAATATCTCTAAAAGATTATTAGACATAGATAATCAAATCCCAATAGACTTAGTACACGTGTTACAAGAAATAAATAATAAGACTAATCATATAGAAGTCCTTAACAAAGACATTTTAGAAATTAAGACTTTAATTAAAAATCAAGACAGTGAGTTAATTAAACTTACTAAAGAACAAGCTAAGCTTATCCCTAGACTTGATAGTTATCTTCCTAATGGAGATAGTTAGATCAGACTGGAATGAGGTTTCAAAAGACCTCTCCATTCAGACCTTATCAGAATTTTATCAAAGAATTTTAGAAAAGATAAATGATGATAGATTTTATTATAAGATAAATGAAAATGAAATTGCCAATGCGGCTAAAGCAACTAGACTCATATTAGAAAGATTGAATTTAATTTCTACATCCATAGCAGCTACCCAAGACTATAATAGTAGCTTTGTTAAAGACTTGCATTTAGACTTAAAGGCTAAGACAGAAGGATTAACTACCTTCTACACAGACTTTGTTAAATTCCATCAAAATTTAGCAAATTACCTTAATAATATGGAAAGACATAATCTATCTAAGATGGATAGTATTATTAATGAACTTAGACTAGACATGCCCCAAGTAGAAGAAAAATACGGAGAAATTATAAACGGAATTAAGGCCGTATATAATAAACCTTCTCAAGCAGAAATAGACTCTCCTTTTATTCTAACTAGGTTAGATAAAATTGAAAAGACTGTAGAAGCCATAGAAGTTAGAACTATGCAACAACTAGAAAAAGATAATGATGTAAAAGACTATATCACTAACGTTGGTAAAACCATCGTTAATTCTCTAGCCAGACATAGTGAAGAAACTTCTGAAAAGACTAGAAAAGAGAACAAGAATTTTAAAGAAGAAATCCTTAACCAAATAAAAAGACAAAAGGATTATTCAGACTTCTTAGATAGAATTGAAAAAAGACTTGAACAAAAACAGGTAACCTCCTGTAAGTTTAAAGAATCCCTTCCCATAGAAACTAAAGAAAAGAATACCATAGGTAGACGAGTCATAAATGACGGATTAGATAAGACTAGTAAGATAGTTAGCTCTATCCCTAATATTGGACAGAGTAACCATATGCTCCAAAGACTTAAGGATTCATCCTCCAATGTTAGGACATGGTGGAAAGAAAGAAATTTCACCAATCCTCTCCAATGGAAAGAGTGGGGGGAAGTGGACTGGAAGATCGTGGAAGATTCCATCCATAATGGACAACTTCCAGCCGTTAGATATATAGACTTGTTTAAAGAAGGTGCCACTCCTAAGACTCCCAATTATAACATGACCTACCATTGTAGAAATCATGTGTTAGACAAATCCTATACTGAGCTCCAAGTATTTGACTCAGAATGGCTTAGATCTAGAGGAACTGAGAGGAAGTTCCAATTCCTAACCTTTGGACTCTTTCAAGCAAGAATCCAAGGATTACATAGACCCCAGAATAATATCAACATATTATGTTGTTTAGTAGACAAAAGATGGAAAGACTTTGAGAAAAATCTTATTGGGATAGCCCAATTAGAAATGTCAGACAACATAGGATACTTTAATGTCATTCCGGCATTTACAGTAATCGTAGACACAGCTAAACATTTTAAGTTAATCTTATATGCTAGTGGCTATAAAGACTATATTATCCCAGACGCTAATATAAACATAGAATTTCAAAGCTATGTGAAGTTCTCCCAATTTCCTTATGAAGGAATGCAATCGGGAATTCCTAGCGGTAGACTTAATGAAGAAATCTTAGTTAGAACCAATATATCAGACTATAATCATACTTACAGTATTAGGAATACTGGACCTATGAAAGAAAAAGCTAAGACTCTCTGGCAATTGCCAGAATTTCAAGAAACTAAGACTATACAAAATAAACCCTTGTTTATTAATCAAGACGACGTCACTGGAAATGTTACCATCCAGTTTGGTCCCCCTAAGATTGTCAATAAGAATATCCATACCGAAGAAATTAGATTTAGGAATATGGGAGAAGCCATAATCAATGATCCTTCAGAAGGAGAATGTAGTAATAAGACTAGTGCTAGTTTACTTAGACAAGCTCCGACAATTAGACCTAGAAGATCATTTGAACAAAAAGACTTAGTTAAAGAAAAACTAGGATCCAAAACTTTGGAAATGAACCCTCAGAATTGTATATGAAGACATTTAAAGATAACCTTAAGAAAAGTCATTCTGTTAGATTTCAAGAAAGAGAAAGATTTAATATGATAGCTCAAGAGCGCATGTTAAAATTAAAAGAATCTAAGAACACTAAAGAACTTCTTAGAAACTTAAGACTAATAGAAGAAGGAGAACAAAGACTAATGCCAGCTACACAAGTAGAACCTAGTAAGCAAGAGATAGGAAGTAGTAGTTGGCTAAAAGATGCTCCTAGACTTTTTAGTAAACCAATAGGAATAAATATTCCTATATACTCTAGCACCGTAGTAAAGACTAAACCTGATTATATAAAAGACTTCCCAACTAGTGATAAGAGTTTCACTCCCGTCAAGACTATGGCAAGCCAAGCCATAAATCCAGTAGGTATATACCTCAACCTAGACAATGTGCAAGATAGGAAGAAGGCCTTAGACGAATGGCGTAATCAGATGAACATGTGTTTTGCATCTAATGAACAATGGGATGCAAGTTCATGTAAGCAGTACGCTGAGCAATCCATTAGAGGTATAGCAAAAGACTACTTCGATAGTTTAAGAAAAGCTACAGATGAAGACTCCTTAGCTAAGATTGAGAAGATAAAGGAAAACCTAGAAGAACGATCAATTGAAGAATATATTCAATTGTTCACTGCAAAATTCATTGGAGCAGGATATCTTGCTCAGATCAATGAACAAGACCTAACAAAAACTAAGTTAGCCCTCCTTAGCATTTGCAAGTTAGATAAGATAAATGAATATAGCAAGAATTACGAGCAGCTATATTACCAAATTAAAGAATTTGGAGAGACCTTAAAAGATGAATACTTTAGAAAGATACCAGCCATAGGACAAATCCTAATTAATGAATATAGGAATTGTCCAGGAGTATCTGGAGTTAAGAATAACTCCCTTGGTGAAAGAATCAATTTCGCCAAAGACTATATCATATCAAAGAGACGTGATATAACCCAAGGAAAGTTGATAGAAGAAACTTTCAAACAGATCCCTCCAATCAAAGACGAAAGAGACATCGCTCCAATCCAATGGGGATGCGGAAGTGAATCTAAGAAATTCAAAAAGAAGGTAGAATGGAAACATAGGAAGTTTAAGACTAAACCTTTAGGATTTCCAAAGAAATACAAATTTAGACAATCTACTACTTTTAGGGAAAAGAATCCTAAGACTAAGAAAAATAGATTTAACCAAAGAAGATACTTTAAAAAGAACACTAGTAAACATAAGAAGGTTCCTAATTATAGGAAAGAAAAAGACGTAGCTCAATCTAAGAATGCCACCAAAGAATGTTGGACTTGCGGCAAAGAAGGACACTTTGCTAAAGACTGCCCTAATAAGAAAGATAAAGAAAGTATTAAGATTATTAATACAATATTAGACTATTCAGATCAAAAAGAATTAGATATCTTATATGCTATAGAAATATCAGACATAGAAGATGATGATAACACTAGTATCTATAGTGTTTATACAGACAGCGATTCTGAAGACTATAGTGATACTGATGAGTATGAAGACTCTCAGGATACCTTAGACTTATATATGATGCAGACTGATCTAGGAAATCTAGATAATGAATATATAGACTTTGAAGACGCTTGGTATAAGTGTATATTAAGCCCCTTTTTGAAGAAAAGATGGACTGTTAGTAATCCTGAATTACTAACCTATATACCTAGATGTTACTTTGACGAAAGACATTATTGCACGTTTGAGATGAAATGTTGCAAGAAAGATTTTAGATGTGTAGAATGTTTTGAGACTATACAAACAGAATTATTTATGGTTTGTATTGTTTGTCAACTACACTACCATGAAGACTGTTGGAGAACTAGATTTAGAGCAATTTATACTAGCCAGTATGACGCTCAAATAGACTTAGATATTAAAACCTATTATCAAGACATTGATAGGAATATAGACAAAAGATTGCAAGAAGATACAGACTTCAAAGGAAAAGGAATTTCCTATGACTTAGACGAATACCATTCTGATGATAGTTCAGAAGACCAAATACCCTTAGATTTTATAGATAAAACCCAGACAGGAATATCTATTTTAGAAAAGAATAATTTAGGAATTTCTACTAAACCACACGCTTGTTTTGTAGAAATATTTGTTCAACATAAAGACTATCCTAAAAGACTTTCAGCATTTATAGATACAGGGTGCTCTCAGAGTATTTGTAAGGCTAATGCCTTCCCTGAAGACTACTTTTTAGAAAGTACTCAAGAAATCTATGGTAAAGTGGCTAATGGAGATCCATTTACCTTATATTTCAAGACTATTCCTATTTATTTTAAATTAGAAAATCAGACCAACAAAACCGTTAATCATCGGTTTTGGATAATGGATCCTCGTCCTAGTTTCACAGGAAACATTATTTTAGGACAAGACTTTATTAGTAAATATCATCCTTATACTCAGTATAACGATAAGATATTAATTAGTGATCAAGAGGAATTTAATATTAAAGCTCCTCTCATAGATCATAAGACTGCCTTTGACCTAATGCAGGTCAAGCCCAATTATAGACACAACAAACATCAAAGTTCTTCAGCTGAGCATGGTGGACCTAGACCTACAACCCACCAAGAAGCCCTAGACATTACTAAACCCTTACAAAAAGAGTGTAAGTGTCCAGACCAAAAATGTTATAAGAAAATAGCGCTTATACAACAAGACATTTTAGATCATGCCCAACATACCTTATTACAGGTTATAGCCATATCCAAACAGAAGAAAATGGATATAGAAGTAGAAAAAGAGAAGATTAGGCAACTAGCTGAGCCTACTTTAGGAGAAAATCCCATTGCTAAGTGGGATAAAGACCAAAGCTATTGTGAGATCATCCGTATTAACTCAGACGCCACTATTAATGGTGGAACCTATAAGAAAGGATACTCACAAGAAGATAGGGAAGAATTTAGGAAAGACATAGACGAAATGCTTAAGTTAGGCATTATTAGAGAAAGTAAAAGTAGACATAATAGCTTAGCCTTCTATGTTCAAAATGAATCTGAACGTAAAAGAGGAAAAAGACGCATGGTTATAGATTATAGACAATTAAATAAGAATTGTGAATTTGATTCTTATAAAATACCAGACAAGAATAATTTGATAAATTTAATCGAAGATAGAATAATATTCAGTAAGTTTGATTGCAAATCAGGCTTGTGGCAAATTAAGATGCATCCAGACAGTATTACTTGGACAGCCTTTAGTGTGCCCCAAGGAAAATACGAATGGCTAGTCATGCCATTTGGATACTTGAATGCTCCTCAAGTTTTCCAAAGAAGAATGGATAATATATTTAGACCTTATTCAGAATTTTGTCTTGTTTACATAGATGACATCCTTGTAGCTAGTAAGACTGAGATAGAGCATGTAGACCATCTTAAAAAGATTATTCTAGAATTAGACAAACATGGTATTGTTATTTCCGAAAGGAAAATGCAATTATTTCAGATTGAGATAGACTTTGTGGGAATGCATATTAATAAAGGAAAATTATCCTTAGCAGAACACATAACCAAAAAGATTCTTGAGTTCCCAGACCAACTCAAAGATAGAAAACAATTACAATCATTTTTAGGATTGCTTAATTGTGCTGCAGACTTTATTAAAGACCTTGCTTCAAAAAGACAAAGCTTAACATCCAAATTAAAAGGAACAGACAAAACTAATCCCTTTTATTGGACTGAAGACGATTTTAAAGTAATAAGACAAATTAAAGATGCAGTCAAGAACATTCCTTTACTTGAACTGCCTAATGCAGAAGATCAGTTTATAGTAACAGATGCCTCTGATAAGCAATGGGGAGCAGTATACTTTGCCATTGATCATCAGAAAAAAAAGAAGAAACTGTGTAGACATAGTTCTGGAACTTTCACAGACCCAGAAACAAGATACACTGCCCATGAAAAAGAAGTTTTAGCAATAGTAAGGGCAATAGAAAAATATATGTTGTTTCTTAGACCTAAACATTTTACTGTTTATACAGACTCTTCTTATGCAGTAAAATTCAGAGACTTAGATTTATCCAAATCAAGGACTAATAGACTCATTAGATGGAAGCAATTGCTTAATGGTTATGACTTCTCTGTTATTCATATTAAGGGAAGTAAAAATACCATTCCAGACATTATATCAAGAGAGCCAATGTTTGCTAACACTAATATAATTTCATGTTTTATGTTGCAAACAGAAGACCTAGAAGACATGAGTTCCTCTGGAACAAATAGACTGAACAAAGAAGACATTGCAGACTATCTTAGACGCGTAAGACCAAATGCTGGTGTAACGCAAAGACAGGCCCATATTCAAGACTCTCAAGAAAAACCAATCCTAGAGAACTTCGATGATATCTTAGTCCCTCCTGGAAAATCTAGACAAGAGATTATTTCTCAAAATAGACTCATTGGGAAGATGTATTTCCCCCAATATAGACCCGATCAAAGATATCCAGACTTGATCAAATTTAGACGAGAATTCTTAGAAGACGAAAATACTCTTGTAGATGCCATATGGTGGAACGTGAAGAATAGACTTTGGATTGAGTTCAAACAAAATTTGGTGGCTATTGCCAGATTTATGAGGACCCAAAGACTCGCAGTTACCCAGCTTAGTGGTAATAATGTGCCTAGACCTCAGAATCAGACTTATGCTCAGACTCTTGGAGAATCCTCCAAAGCTAGACCCACTGATAATTTTTGTTATCAGAAAAAGACTTTTAAGACTAAGATTGTTATACCATTTGGTCATAATAATCTTCCATTAACTGAAGACTATTTGAAAGAATCTAATAGCATTATTGAACATTTCAATATGTTATTATCTGAGACCATTGGAGATGCCTTAATAATGAAAGGCTTCTTCAAAGAAGTCCCAAAGATTTATCTTGCTGGGAAGGCAGAAATTGCCCAGATTACCCTAGCAGACTATGGGTTCATTGGACTCATCAGAATTGAGACTATAGAAGACTCTGTTGCTCTTGGAAAGATAGTCCATGAGTATGTTAAAAAGGTAGAAGATTTCCTTCCTTTATTTGCTAGAATCTATCAGATTGCTCCAAGTTCCTGTTGAGGAATGAGAGTGGAAGGATTTAGACTTGTTAGATTTTTTAATTATACTTTTGAAGATGTTGAGATCCTATCGGAAGACGAGATTAAAGATTTAATTATTGATAAGTCCAAGATCCAGATCTCTCAAGCCATGGAAACAATTGAAATCATGGAGTTATTAACAGGAGAAGACAGGTGGTACACTGCCTACCACAAAGAAGACTTGATAATCCAAGCTGATGAGCCATTCAACGGAAGGCTCAAGAAAGAATCCAAAGATATGGTAGAGATAGCTTTGCCAGCCAGCCTCAGAACTGTGGGCCTTATTGACGAATTTTTCAATAATACCCTCCCAAACCAAGACAAGGCAGAAGAAGACACAGACACGACAAAGCAGAGCCCCTCAGTGGTAGATGAATTATTAAAGGCAGAAGAATCATTTGCCTAAGGGACCACCAGAAAGGACGAAGACTTTAATGCTCCTGCATTATCATAAAAGACGACAAGACTCAAGCACGCCTATCCTGCTGGCCTGCCTTTTTCAAGGGTCCCCCCATTAGTGAAAAACTTCCAAAGTTGTAGACCCAGTGGAAAAAGCAAAGATTCGAAGACTGTAGACCTTTAATAATTATGTTTTCAAACCGGATCTCTTTTACTTACCGGTTACCAGTCATTGTATGTTCCCTTAATCTATAAAAGGGAGTAGTAGGAGTTGTAAGAGATATCAAGAGTTAGAGAGAGAGAGTGAGTGATAGCTAGACTGCTATGCTTGTAATAAATGTTATGTATATGAGTGAGTAAACCTCTCATAGTTAGGGGAGAGGGGAGAGTTGTAATTACCTATGATTTGCAATAAAAGTGTTTTCTTTTCCAGAAATTTCTTATGTTAAGTTGTTATTATTTTCCAAATTGTCTCCAACTTTCTATTCATAGAGGACTATTGTGTGGAACCTCTCGTGTAGCACACAAGGTGTTATACTGGTGAACCGCTGTCAGGTGCCGATTAGCCGTGAGCCGTTAGCCAGGTGGGCGTTAGGCGTGAAGGCGTACAGGCAAGAAACGGGTCAACCGCCAAAATAGTGGATTGAGGTGCGACACATAAAGAGAGAGTTGTAGGAGGCCGAGACCGGAGAAGAATAGTGACAAAGCTGAAGAGACAAAGGGAAGAAGATAAAGTTATTACAGACCAGAAGGAAGGTATAACTCGAACCAAACCCTTAACTATTTTACATAATATTGTTTTAAGAAAAATCTTATATGAGCTTACAAATCACTAAAGACTTTTTAGAATTTGTTAATCAAACAAGTTTAGACCTAACTAGAGAAATTCAAGACTGGACTCTTACAGACCCTAAAGATAAAGAACTTATAGAATCTGCTTTAAAATACGCAGGTGGTACATTTAAATACATAGACCAGATTATTGAGTGGCTAGGAAGAGAAGTACCTAGAATAGAAATAATTAGAACAGGGATCCGTGATTTCTTTAGACAAAAATTAAGAACTGAAGAATTTGCAGAAGAATTGTCAAGACCTGAAAAGTATCTAGAATATACTAGGATACTTGAAGACAGTATAGACGTATTAAAATTTGTTAGACGAAAAAGGTTAGCTGAAACAAAGGCTACTTTAATTAGAGCCGGAGGAATCCGCCCTCTTATTAAAAACGTAGAAACAGCTGCCCCTAGAACATACCGTAGATTTTTATCATCTTATGGTGATAATAATTTAGACGAATTTATAGATAACGACATAATTGATATTGTTAATCAAATATATAAAGAAACTAGACAAATAAACCCACGATACCGTATAAGGTATTTAAGACTAGAATATTTTCCATCAAAACCTCTTCCAAATTCTAGACTCCCTGAAGAAACTATTTATATAGATAATCCTCGCTATTCAGAATCCCAGTACGATAGTGACGGAAGAAGCTTAAGAAGTAGCAGTAGCCCTGAAACTTCTACACTTAGACTTCCAGATTAATTAGGCTTTAAAATAAGCTTAAAAGACCTTAGAAACCATTGGGGTAGAAAGTTATATTCCCAGAAATACTAAAGAAAGACAAAAGGCATAAAAAGACAAAACGGTCCCCCCGGGTGGTCCAAGACAATGATAGCGGTCCTAAAATCATGTGGTTGATATTAAGCCCGTCATTTAAGCCCGTTAAATAAGCCCGTCGGAGAGACGTCCCGTATATATATATATATATATATATATATATATATATATATATATATATATATATATATATATATATATATATATATATATATATATATATATATAGTAATTATCGTGATTATATATGAGTGTCCATTTTCTCTCCATCTATTATTAATTAATATTTATATAATGTGTCAAATAGACATAAAAATATAATTATATCTTAAATAAAAAAAGTATCTCGGTGTTTAGTGTATACTAATCATAGAACTACCATCTCTACTAAAAAATATATATATGTAGTTGATTTGTAATTTTAAAATAGAGGCATGTTCATATGTCCCAAATTTTTTATTCATTTTTCATCTCATATTAACATTAGTTTAAATGTAATGATAATATTATTTATGTGGTATATATTTTACAAATAAAATTATACCACGCTCGCGCATCGCGCGGGGTTTAAAACTAGTTGACCAGATCAAAATGGAATTTACTATGTTAAAATAATGATTCGAACTATAGATCACAAAACTTCAAACCCCAAAAAACCTACTCTATAAACCCAACATTGATCGTTAGCACTGGAAAAATTATGGGTTGGACCTAATTTGGGCGGATCAAATATGGGTTGGGCTAAATGTGGGTTGGGCCAAATATGGGTTGGATTAAATGTGGGTCGGGTCAAATATGGACGGACCAAATATGGGTTAGACCAACCCATTGTTTTTTTACTAAAGTAAGTATTACAATTCGAGGGATATATAAAAAAACTCATATTTTACTCACAACTTTTAAAAATGAGTAATATATTTGATTTGTATCTTTTAAAATTCAGCTCTATATTTGATTCTTAGCTTTGAAATATGAGCCCATATTTATCTCATAGCTTTGAAATATGGGGCCCATATTTAACTCATAGTTTTTAAATATGGGCCCCATATTTAGATGAGTGGGCTAATATGGATTGTTTTATTATTTATGCCACATTTTGCCACGACGATTCGTCATGAATCCAAATAATGCATTAGAAGTTAATGCACGAAAATGAATGAAGAAGAAAATCCAAGTAAAGTAATGGAAGACATCTAAAAAAAGGAAGAAAAAACAACCAGGAACGTGAGGAAATTAAGATTGCCTAATAAAACTTTAAAGGTCATTGAAAATCACCTCTCGTGACTGGAAATGGCAAGTACAGATTGTTCTCAAAATTTAGAATTTATTATTTGGGGAGATTTTTGCTGATTGGACAACAAATGATGCTTCGGTCGAGACTCGAGAAAGAGAAACTAGGGCTTTTCTTTTGGGTCGAGAGAAAACATACCTCGTTTTTTAGTTGAACGATTGGGGCTTGGGTAAGCTTCCTTTTTTGTTGTTTAAAGGGTCCAAAACGATATCGTTTTGTATCCCAATACAAATTTTAAATTAAAAACGCCTTTTAAGGCAAGTTTTAGCTAAAAAAAAACCATGTTTTTTACGCCTTGGCACAAATAAACGTTGACAGTCGTTGATCATGCTTAGGGCCAAAATTTGGCATATCTAAAAAGCTCCACACTTAGGCGCATTTTTTAGAACAGTGGTTTGAACCATAAAAAAATGGGGATTCGATTATACAAATTATCCACTAAATAATTTTTTTTATAGATTAACAATTTTTTGTATCAATTTTTTCTTGCAAAAATGACCAAACAATAAATTAGTGCAACAGGCTATGATACCAATTTGAGAATGCAAGTGATTCAATGGACTGATTTGTATAATAAATTACCATAAACACAATTCCTGTTTTTTTCAAATTTTATGTTCAATTAAATTATATTTGCATACAAGATGTGTACCAATTTTCAATTTTCAAACTAAGCATGCAATTTACACAAGTGATGATGAAAAATCCCTAAAAAGGGAAAATCCATATATTCAGCACTATTAAATGTTTTGAATGTCTGTCGCCTTATAAAACTTAGACAATCTAAGTGACACGCACAAAGTATTCAAAACCTTTAATGTAATACGATGCGATGACGAGCCTTCCATAGGTAGCGATCTTCTCTCAGTATCCACCGATCAACCTTGTTTTCTTTTGCAATGAAAGCTCAGTTCCACAGTTCTGTAGTAGAGATTTCTCTCCACAATGGTTTTTATGATAAAAACCTTCTTCGCGATTTGGTAAAGTGATCTAACTTATTCCAAGGGATTTTAAATGTTTGTGGAGGTGTTTGATCACAAAAGAGAACTCAAAAGAGGTGTTTTTGATTATGAAGAATTCTTAAAAAGTCTAATCCCGTTCACCCTATTTACAAGAAGTTTGGTTAAAATAGGATAAGTATGAAAGATTTAGATTAGATCTAATTAAAAAACAATTTCTTGCTCGATCGTTCGAATGAACCCGTACCTCGTTCAAACAACACCCATGATCTTGTTTGAATGGGTATCGAATGACAGTTCGAACGAGCTTCTAGAGTATGGCCAAAAACTATTTGTTCGAAGTATAAAGAAACTCGTTCGAACTAATGGTCAATATCGTTCGAATGACTGCACATCTCGTTAAAACGAGGTGACAAATTTTCTAAAGTAGTTTTCTATAAAAAAAATTAGACGCGTTTTTGGAAAAAAATAACCTCTTAAAAATTCAAAAACCCCTTAAATAATAAAATAACCATTTTACCAATTGAAGCCATAACTTATTCCAAGGATGTTGAAATGATCGGTTCTTCCAACTTTCAAATGGCTTCAACTTTGTCTTTGTGTCCCGAGAAGTCATGTAGGTGTAGTATCTGTGTAACACGGTATGGAAAAGTAAAAAAAGAAAACATGAGAAATTAAAGAACTTGTTCTTACAGTAATAGATTAAAATGAAAAAAATATAATTAACAATGAGCAACACCTCAAGGTACTTTTCTGATTTAACAAGTTATTGTTAGTAGTATTCCAGTATGCCTTGAGTTGACTAAGAATCTAATCCACTAGTATCAACAACACAAACTATATGTTTGGGTGTGTAAACGTGTTTGTGGAATAATGACTTAATCTATGTGCACGTAGAAGTCACTTGCACATACTTAATAGTACAATACGCCCTAACAAATTAAAATAGTCTTCTATATAAAAATTTCTCAGAGATCAACAAAACAAATTAGATCTAAAAAGCATAATTTCCAAGGATAAGATTTAAAAATTTATAAAATTAATCGTTTGAGGTTTTCAAGATTTAAACACTCACAATATTTTGATATATTTTGTTTAAAGAAAAATTTATGGAACTTTGAAATAAGTACATATGCAACATAAGATCCATTTGAAATATCAGTAAAATTACAAATACTTAACATAAACAATACTAAACTGATATTTCAAGGAGAAAACCCTTATTGTGAGTGAAACGTTTCTCTTTGTTTTAAACCTTAATTATGAGAAAATCAAGTTTTAAAACTTAATAAATGGTTGATATTTAGAAAATCAGAAACCCCAGAGTGTTGTTAAAAAAAATTAACTCTTAATCACTCAGAAATCCCATTCTAATCATCCTGACTCCATCACACACTTTTATTTAATATTAAACCCTAGAATATTAAACCCAGAGAAGAAAATAAGTCTAAGAATATGTAAAGTGGGTATAATAATAGATTTAATGTGGTACACCCTTAAAGACGAGGGATTATCCATGACTCCCTCTATGAAGCAAAATAAAAATAAATCCACTAAATCAAATAAAAGAGTTTAAAAATACAAACGTGCAATATGTCAAAATGAACTAAAATATACCTAACAATGATCAACACCTCAATGGTACTTTTTTTATCCAATAGTTTATTGTAAGCAGCATTACAACACGCCTTTGAATCGATTAGGAATCCAATCAGTATCAACCACACAAACTATGTGGTAATGTGTATAAAAGTGTTCATGAAATGGAGGCTCAATCTATATTCACATGCAAGTCACTCACTTAATAATACAACAAGCCTTACTAAATTACAACAATCTTCTATATGGAAGGTTCTTAGAGATCAACAAAAAAAAATCTAAAAAGAAGACTCTTCTAAAGAAAAGATTTTAAAAGTTATAAAATTAGTCCTTTAAGATTTTCAAGATCTAAACACTCAGAATATTTTAATATATTCTGTTTTAGGAGAGAAAATTTATGGATCTTTAAAAGAAATACACATGCAACACAAGATCCATTCAAAATATTAGAAAAAATAGCAAATATTTAATAGAAACAAGGTTAAATTGATATTTTAAGGAGAAACCCCTAGTAGTTTGTAGAAATATTTCAATTTGTTTTAAACCTTAATTTTATGAGAAAATTAAATTTTAAAACATGAGCACTAGTTGATATTTGGAAAATCAGAAACGGAGGAGTGTTGTTCAAAAATACAAACTCTTAATCACTTAAAAAAACCCTTCAAAACCTCCTAACTCCCTCACATTGTTTTATTTAAGAAAAAAACCCAGAAAACCTTTCATTGTCTTTTTCTATTACTTTTTTTCTTTTTCCTATAATTTTTATCTTTGATTCTCTCTCTCTCTCTCTCCCCCCCCCCCCCCCCCTCTCTCTTATCTTTTTACTCCTTTCTCTCTTCTCGACTCCACCAAAAATTGAAGAGAAATAACAACGAGGGTTTATATAGATGGTCATGAACATTTTGAAGACTTGGTTTGAAAACTATAGTTGAGATTAAGTCTATCGATTGAGAATGGATCTAATGGTTAGGATTAAAGATTCTTAAGTAAGAATGACCGGTTATCAAAGGTAAATGGTTGAGGCATTTGATTCGATAAACATATTGTCACAAGGATCGTTCCCCACTACTACTAAGCCATGGAATAAAATGTTAAAATGGTGTAAGACTATCCTCAAAATTTTGAGAGTATAAAAACGCATATACAACTGATCACATTCCACCAATTGTAACCATTATTAATTATCTTATAAACCGAATTAAGCCTAATTAAGAAGGATCATCATCTAATTATAGAGGTTTGAGAAAATTATTTAAAAAAAGTTTTATTAATGTAGAAAATTGATTTTTAACCCAAAATATATTCAAAACATTATTAAAATCAATTAAAATGCAGAAAAGCATGGAAAAATTATTTTAGCATGGAACTGTGTACTATTTGTGTGGTGTTTTTACCTTCTTACCATTCTGAAGGATGAAATTGATAACTTTTGATGCAGTCGTGGTACTTCTTGGACTTCAAATAGAACTCAATGAGGTTCTCATTTCTAAAAAGAATTTTTTTCCTAAATATTCAAACTAGTTGAAAGATATATGTAGTATAGACTAAAAACAAACTTAATAAGTCAACTGCATAGGGTATTTCAAACATATTTACAAACGATATACACACACACACACACACACACACACACACACACACACACACACACAGAGCAGGGGCTATATGGAATTACTTGTATTTTAGGCAAAACCCACAAATTCACTTTTCACCATATTTATTTTATCTTGATTTAATTTAAAGTGAACATGCAACATTAATTTGAACCTAAATTCCGAACCAAAACAAAAAGGAGAATAAATAAAGAGAAAATTCCTTTCGAGCAAAACCCTTAATTCAACACTATTAAAGAGGGACAGGTAAGTAATGACTTATGAACTACTTATATATCCACTATGCATGATGCAAAAGAATCTTCATTTGTTCAATAAAAAGTTATGCATCATAGTACCACACAGCAAGAAAATCTTGCTTCAGAGGCTACCAATCAACCTCAGCAATCACAATTCCTTTCTTTTTCAACTGTAGAGCCTCGAGTCCATAAATTAGCCGTATAAAATTTCTCTATAAAGGTATAGAACTTTGGAATATGCTATTGTTTATTTAGAAATGTGATCCTAAAATATCTAAGGTATTTGAATGGAAAATTTATAGAGTTTGATCGCAAAATAACTATAAAAATGCTTGTTAAAAATCTAATCCCACATCTCTATTTATAGGAAAAGTTGTTGAAAATAGATAGGGACTAAAGATTTATTTAAAAAATAAACATATGAATACTCATTCGAATGAACTACCCCTCATTCGAAAAATGTAACCTATCTCGTTTGAACGACTTTCAATGAAACTTCGAATGATATTCTAGAACTGACCAAAAAGGCGATGTTCTAGATCTCATTCGAATGTGATTAGAAGTGTGAATTCTATGGATTGGTTCGTATCTTTGGCAAAACACACAGAAATTCATTTTTTAGGAATTTTTTTTATCTTGAATTAATAAAGTGTGCATCCAATGATAAAGTCCAAAGTAAATATGCCAATCCAAACAAGCAAGCATTCGAAGATGTAAGGAAAAATATCTTTCGAGCAAAACCTCTACTTCATCAGTGTACAATATTTGACAAATATTAAATGACATACAAACTACTTAGTTCACTAAGTAAAATACATAGTTCTTCAAATATTCTACATCAACGGTATAGTCCAGCACTTCCCACAAGAACTAAATTTTCTCTTGGCATCCACTGATTAACCTTATTCTTCAGTTGTAGAGCCTCAGCTCCACAAATCAACAATATAGATGATTTTTAAAAGGATTTTTGAACAAGGATGTGTTCTTCTTAATTTAATAAAGTGATTTCTAAATTTCCAAGAGGCTTGGATGAAAAATTGTAAAGTTTGATCATAAAAGGAACTCTAAAAGGCTTAGAAAAGTTAAAATATGAGTTCTACAAGACTTTCATCCCGCATCTGTATTTATGAGGAAGTTAATTGCAAAAGGATAATTATTAGGGACTTGGATTAGATTTAATTAAATTACAAAAACTTTCAGGCTTGTTCGAATGACCTGGTACTTTGTTCGAATGGAGTAACCTTTTTTGTTTGATCGGGTTTTAAATGACACTTCGAATGACATTCCAGTTCTTGATATTTTAGATATCCTTCGATAGTGGGAACCCTCATTATAATGATTTTTGTTTGAATGACTTAAAATGGGACTTCAAACAACCTTCCAAAACTGACCAAAAGACGGTGTTCCAGATTTAGTTTAAATAGTTTAGTCTTTACTAAACTACCACAACTCTTCTGAATATTATTAAGACGAACATTTTTTTGATCTTGCAAATGTCATCAACTATGTCTTCTAATATATAGAAGTAATCATGAAGGTGAAGTGGTGTGCAATGGATAGGGTAAATAACTGAGCAATTATTTAACTTGTTATTACAAATCTCCCCCTTTGTCTATTCTAGTACAGAAAAAACTGAATCCAAATTCATCACTAAAGACTAATACATCTAATGCCCTCCTAAGTAAAGAAACAAAAATGCATAAATGTATAAGTCTTTTACTGAAAAGTCTCATCTTGAGCAGTCCATGAAATCATCATTAAGGCAGAATGACCTACACACACGAGACAAAAATATCATAATGCTTATAAGTTTAAAAAATAAATAAACGCCCCTTAAATTTGTTCTCCCCCGCTTTTAATCGTAATAGACAAATGAGTAGTGTCTAATCATGAATAATAATCATTACTTGCAAAAGCAAAGATATCATCACAAAAATAATCAATAGCACACATGTAATGATAATCTTGAAAACCACAATGTTCTCCGCCTATTGAACAACTATTTTTGAACATTTTCAAAATTTCAAGTATAAGATATACAAGGCACATATATGTAAAAAAACATACGGTCACCATGTAACAACACTAAAATATCCAAATTGTGAAAACAAAATGAAATTGTGTGAATATTTTCCATAGGCAAGTCAACAAAAACATTCATAAAATAGGTGCACGAAGTCATGAGCTACTCTTAAGAAAGAACTCCAAGTCTACCTTAGGTGTAAAATTTTGAACTCAAATGAAATTGATTCGACTTATAAAATATTTGATGAATTTAAATGATTCTCAATACAATAATGCCAAACTCTTTAATATTTTTCAAGAAAGTCCATTGTGCAAACCAATTGATCTTCTACTTTATAACTCCCTCAAATCTCACATATAAAAGGATTCGCTCTCAAATATTTTAAAGAAATCATAATACTCATATGTAGCGAAGCATCAATGAATATAAAATAAATGGCCTTGGCACATCTGTTTTTATGTATCGTTAATCATTTTAGGCTCTTTTTGCAATTGGTGGATTTTAACAAAAAGAGAATTTTCCTCTTTCGTAGCCCTTTTACATTGCTTAACATATAACAATATTTCCCGAGAAAAGAAATTTGGTCAATGGTTCTTACAAGCACAACTTATCTCTTTTTACATTTTATTCGTTATTAAACAGAATTGAGATGAGAACATCATATTCAACACATGATAAGCAAGTACAATGTCCAAAAAGTCCGTGTACGTATATAATAAAGTTGACAAAGAATCTAATATGAAAAAATTAATTATCAACGGTCAATGAAATGTTATCCACAGGTTATTAAGTGCACTAATGAAAAGAAGTCCCTGTTTCAAAGCACTACGAAAAATTCACGTGAATGGATGGAATGTAGGGGTGATCCGAATATCTTAAATGTTCATCTATATATGTGAAAATCGAAAATACAATTTTTTTTGTCTTTTTCTAAAATTTTATCAAAATAAAATCTTTTTCACCTTTTCTTAAAAACTAAAAATCTTTTTGGATTTTTTAAAATATATCAAAAATAAAAACATATGAACGTAATAGAAATACAATATAGCAATAGGGATATAAGATATGAATATGATAAGTATCCTATACTAATAAAGTACCCGAACTCAATTAACATAGCAAATGCCCAAAGACTTCCTAAGATCCTCAAATCTAGGTGCCTCTAAAGGTTTCATAATAATATCGGCTAATTAACGTTCAGTGCTCATAAAGATCAAGGACACGACCTTGTTCTCAATGAGATTACGAATAAAATTCTCACGTATCCTAATATTCTTTATGCGATAATGTTGAACCGAATCACAGGATATATGGATTGCACTTGTATTATCACAATAAATAGTCATTGTGCCTATTTAAATCCCATAATCTTCCAACTTTTGCTTCATCCATAAGAGTTACAAGCAATAATTTTTAGTGGTGATATACTCAGCCTCTGTCATGGAAAAAATAAGGAGTTTTTCTGGTTGCTCAATCAAGAGACAAGAGCACTCCCAAAGTAAAAAAATGAATAAGTAGACAAGCAGTTAGCGGTATCAAAGGAATACCAAATACCTTAGGAAAGATTTCCATTCACATAGTACATGACATATTTAAGTGCAAGTAAGTCAGACTCTTCAGGGGACTCCTGTTATCACTCACACACTTTAATGTTAAAGGCATTGTCGGGATGTATAGAAGTTAAGTCGAGAAGACTACTTATCATGATCCGATAAAGGGTTTGCTCTACCTCCTTGACTAAAGTGTCTTTGCTAAGCTTAGTCGATGTACTCATAGGGGTGCATGAGTGCTTAGCTGAGTCTAAACCAAATTTCTTCACTAGGCTCCTAGCATATTTGGATTGAATTATAAATATCCCATCCTCAAGATGACGCACTTAGAGACCTAATAAGAATGTAATATCACTAACCATACTCATCTTAAACTCACTCTTCATCTCCTCCTCAAAAGTGTGATCATGTAGGGAGCATGTGGATCCAAATACTATATCATCCACATAGACTTCGACAACCAAGTCAAAACCATTCTCTCTCCTCACAAATAATATCTTATCCACTCTCCTTCTTTTGAAGCCACGAGCTAAGATATATGAAGTGAGCCTCTCGTACCAAGAATGATATTCTTGCTTCAAACCATATAATGCCTTCTTAAGATAAAGGCGTATCCTTGGTGTTTTGGATCTTCAAACCCCTTTATCTCTTCCACATAAACATCCTCCTATAGAATGCAGGAAGGCACTCTTTACATCCATAATATATAACTTGAAGTGCATATGACATGCTAATGCGAGTAGTAAGCAGACATAATCAAGGATAGAAATATGAGAGAATGTCTCATCAAAGTCTACACCCTCACTATATGTAGCCTTGAGTGACCAACCTAGCCTTATTGTGAAATACGCTACCATTCTCATCCATCTTATTCTTGTAGATCCACTTGGTACGTATCACATTAGTCTTGCTATTTAGGAGGACTAACTCCCAGAAATCGTTCTTAAAAAACTAAAGGAACTTATCTTTCATAGAGGATATCCAAGATGGATACTACTTCCTACAATATAGATACTCTCGACCCAAGGGATGAGAAAAAACTAAAAAAGGGTCGAGGAGGTAGAATCCATTATCCTCAATGAGGATGAGTGACGCGACTCAGAAAGTGTCTCTAATGTGCGTTCTCTCTAGGCTCAAGTGTAAGCCTGTCGCATTAGTAATAAACCCGGTAAGTCGGGATCGTATCCACAGGGAAATAGGACAATGGCGTTGGATAGATGAAGAAATCCTAACTCTGACTCTAAAAAGAAAAGAAAAATTGATTTGTTTGGAGAATTGGTGAAAATATGTTACTAAACCCTGTGGGGGCAAAATATATGCCTACGGAATAGCATGACGTGTGGGGATTACCCCGGTGAAGATGGCGACGTGCCAACAATATAGGGACGACTAAAGTCCTTAATAAACGAGAAGACCGATGAGCAGTATCAGATGGGAATGGAACTCCACGAAGATAGGGCTCATCCATATTTGTTACCCATCCATATTTATAACCCTAATGTAACCCCTTACTCTATATAAAGGGGACACCCCCCGATTGTGAAAGGGGGCTTAGAAGTTAGAGAAATACTCTCATGTAAAACTCTCTGATATTTCTAATGAAACACACCAACAGCCCCGTGGACGTAGGCCATTAATGGTCGAACCGCGTAAATCTTTTTCTCTCTCGTATTTATTTTTATACTTGTATCGTGATGAATTAGCACCCCCCGACAGGTGAGATTTTTTGCACCTACAATTAGCGCCGTTTGTGGGAATCGGCACAAAAGGCCTTCCCCTTCTTGCTATAAGAGATCTAGGTTTACGTTCAAGAACAATGGTGCCTACACTACGCACATAATTAAAAGATAAGTTTTCCTATTTGATCTGTGCACGAGCAGTTATGTGTTTCACATATAGTTATCTGTTTTGAACAAATATCGTTTCAGTGATACATGATTTTGCGTACAGTTATATTTATAAATTCTGTATTCAATCTTTATTTACAAATTTGCATAACAGCTTTGATTGTAGACAACTTTCATTGTTTAAACCACATGAAACTCACTATCGGAGATGTCTATGAGGACTCTCCAAATATTTGGACTCTTTTAAGATCTTTCTGGGTTACATCGTATCTTATTTCCCATATCCTTAATTTTCTGGTACGGGGTAACTGAACAAAGAGTTTCTCTCTCATGGGAGATCTTGAACACATCTTTACACAACAGAAGGATATTTTTTCACAAAGGTATACAGATTCTGGACACACGATCAAGCCATCAATTCATGTTTTCACAAGGAAACTGACGGACGATCTAGTCATCTCCGATATGAAATCTGTGGACACCTCCAGTTGCTCTCCGACCTGTAACCTTCCTGGTCGAGCAGCCCCAGTGGTCGCCGACCTGTTTGTGACCTACTGGCGACCAATCATAAGGAGTACGAACTCCGGCGACCCAGCGTCGGAGAGCCAACAGCCAAATTCCTGTTTGAAGCTTGCTCTTTTATGAAAAAGTGTTCTGAAGCAACAAGAATTTTCCTGTCTTTTTTGTATCACACCGACCAGCTCCTTCTCCCCTCCAACTAGTGGCGGCGAGCAAGACTTCTATGGAGGACCCATCATCCACGCCGCCATAGGTCAGCGACTATTATGCGAAGTGTACTACACCTCAGCGACGTCACCAGCGACGGATGGTAGTCGGCGACCAGGTTGTGACTACCATCAGCTGGTCGATGGCTAAAACAAGCAAGGACGAGCACATCTGGTCGGGGACGAGGACGATCAGTGACGAGCTCACCCCCAACAAAAATTATAACACGAAACAAAATCTCTTTGAGGCTGGTTTTCTTCGGCGACCACAATGAGGATGACCTGGAACCCGCGAACAGGCGACGAGCTCGAGGGAGATCAACACTGAACCGTCTTATCAGCAACACCTCCGCCCGTATCCTCCGTTCACTTTGCACAACTCAGCACCGATCGAACATGTAATCCCACAACAAATCAGTGGTATAGATGAGTATGACATCAGGGATGTCCATTTCAGTGAAAATCGCGTTTCTTGGATGCCACCTCAAATTAACGTGTCTTTTGAGGTTGTCCACATCTCAAACGGTTGGGTAATTTATCAGTTTCATCAGGTGCACAGACTACATGTAGTTTTCCACGCATCAGCGACGCCATCGAACGACCCCGCATGGTCGGCCATCATGGTTGTAACCACTGGATCGTCTTCGCTGGTCGGCAGCACGATAAGGAAAGATACAGGGGCACAAGTCCAATTGAGGATTGATGGTTTGCAACCCCTTTAACATTATCGAGACTAACACTTGTTGTTGAAGGACAGTACCACCCCTCCTATTTGAAGTGGAAAAAGATTTTTGAAACCAACCAATTTACTTGGAGCTTACGAGCTTTGAGTATTTGCTTAAGAGCTTTTTGCAAAAATTCCAAATCAACCCTATATCTTACATTCAGGATATACTTGACTAATATTTGAACTACTTGGTTCTCTCTAAAAAAAGAAAAATTTAGTGGATCGTGTGACTTTCTCACAATTGTTACAACAATTTTAGTTGGCACTTTTTTATGCGACCTTATTACAAACTACTTTGCTCATATAAATAAGTGAGGCGCAATTATATAGCACTCATGTCATTTATTCGAACATTTTAATTTTCAATATTGTCATCCAGCTACAACAATCTAATCTCACCAGAGCGAGATTATTGGTTATTTAGCTCAGCCCCGACGGATGCTCGGGCACAGTTATCTCAGTGAGATTTTTATGATAAAAATCATTGGATTTTTATTACATTCATACGCGACTATGAATCTTTTCCTCGACAAATGGTCGAGCGAATGCATATCTTATATACTTTTTTGAACATATCATTTCATAATAACTTCTATTTTGATTTAGCCTCAACAGATGGTCGGGGAATTTACTAACTTCCACAGGTCAAAGATTCAATCCCGACGGATGCTCGGCAATGATCTTAAGTCCTTGGAAATCTCATCGATGTTTCGACGGATGCTCGAGCACTAATTGCTCGCTATATGTACTTGGTATTCTATAATTTTTTTCCGGCGGACTATCCAGGCACCATTCATTTTATTAATGCTCCGACAGATAGTCGAGCACACTATATCACCTTATATCCAAAGAAACGCTTGGGCAAAATTATCATTACTCCGACTGAAGCTCGAATTCTATGATTCGGTAACCTGAAGGGATGTCAGGCACATTCGAGATTCATCTTGGAAGATAATCGGCAAAATATTTCTATATATTTAGTCCCGAAGATATTTGCCTCGCATGTCGCATTTTATCCCCAGTGGATAGCTGGTACAAGATTCAGTTCCGACGAATGCTCGACCATAATCTTAAGCTCTTGGAAATCTTATTAATACACCGATAGATGCTCGAGCGCGGATCGCCCTCTATATCTACTCGGACATATACAACTTTGCCCCGGCAGACCAGTCTGGCACCACTTATTTTTTTAATGCTCCGATGGATGGTTGAGCATTTTACACCACTTTGGACCTAACACATGCTTGGGCAATACTATTTATAACAGACAGATGCTCGGATGTTGATATTTCTTGAATTTCAAAATTGATTGTCTGGCTCTATGATTCTTGACCTGAAAGACGATCAGGCATATTCAAGGTTCATCTCAGCAAATGCTCGGCAAAATATTTCTATATATTTAGTCCCAAGGATATTTGCCACACATGTCGCATTTTATCCACAACAAATGGTTGGTAAGGATAATTCTTATATTCAGTCCCAACAGATGGTTGGCACAGTCGATTATAATCAACATTGCATTTATTGGATGGTTAGTTTTCACTAACAATACAGGATCATTCGTAATACTTGCTCGGTCCTCTTTGCCTCGACGGATGCTCGAGCATGGATCACCCGCAATATCTACCAGATCCTCTATAGTTTTTTCCTCGACAGGCATTCAGGCATCATTTATCCCATCAATACTCCGACAGATGCTCAGGCATGGATCGTTCGCAACATCTACTAGGTCCTTTGCAATTTTGCCTCAACGAACCCTCAACTTCAACGAATAGTTGACATTGTGTGATCACGTCTCAAGCTCCAAGAAACAGTTGGGCAATACAGTTCTTATTTAATTCAACCTCGTCGAATGAAAAGTTGGGCAATCTGTACCACAAAGATCCGACAACACATAAAACAGCATGAAGAGCAACGATCAACTATATTTATCAACAAGGATGAATCCAACTTGTAAGAAGTCACACGACTAGCAAAATTGCAGTCAACGAGTAAGACATGTTGATAACAACACCAGACCATCCTGAATGTATCGGGAAACATCGTCAGACAACCCACGGTGATCAACGACCACTAAGCAACGAATTAATGCGTCACCAACACTAAGATATCCACTCCAGAGAAACAATGTTTCTTGAACACCACATCATATCAACGCATTTTTGCACAAGGATGCTTTGAACTCCTATCAATCTCTTTAGGTGCATGAGCTATATGGAGTCTTCCATAGCCTCCTGGAACCACCATGCATGGTCAGCGAACAAGTGTGCCCCAAGGAACGATACAATACATGAAGAGATATGAGCAAGATAATCCTTAAATATATCCAGATTATAGAGTATGGATATCGACGAACGATCAACGCGATACTCTTCAAAGAAACGAAGCCTCGAGAAGCGATCGGGCATACTTATCATCCCGATTATACAGATCAGATGACCTAATGGACGGTCAGGCAGCCTCCTCTTCACAGCCCAATTGGGGGCTCCATAGCAGCGATGACACGTGAATAGATTCACTACAACATTTAAATCAAAATAAAGGAAGTTAACTCAGGACAGATGCCAACATGGTTAACACCGAAATTAGTCTTTCAAATGACGATCACGATCAAGCTTGATTTAGTTACGACGGCTTTCTTGCTTGTTCTCACTAAATTAAGTACGTCTACAGGCCTTTGTTATCTCCAAACACAAATGGCCTCACGAGTTGCCCATACAACCATAAAAGCCCTATGGGGGATCCCTAGGCAAAAATCCAACTCAGGTTGGTCGCCAACTATATTGGTCGGTCAAAATCCTGAACGGGTGGATGACCCTCAAACCAGGTGTATTTTTGCCATCGCCTTTTAGGCCTAAGGAAGTGTGACGGCACAACCTAAAAGGTAAAATTGGCGAATATTTACATGCGAGGCCTTAGAAAATGGAAAAATGCAAACGCAATTGGTATTACATTAAATTGTGGGAAAAACCTAAGGCAGGGTCTTACCCCTACTAGGTACATGCTCGAGCAAGGTTCGGCGCATAGGCTTCTGGTCGGCCTCTCCAATTGGACCATATGAAAAACCTAAGGCAGGGTCTTACCCCTACTAGGTAAATGCTCGATCAAGGCTCGATGCATAGGCCTGTGGTCAGCCTCTCCAATTGGACCATATGAAAAACCTAAGGCAGCGTCTTACCCCTACTAGGTACATGATCGTGCAAGGCTCGACGCATAGGCCTGTGGTCGGCCTCTCCAATTGGACCATATGAAAAACCTAAGGCAGGGTCTTATCCCTACTAGGTACATGCTCGAGCAAGGCTCGACACATAGGCTTCTGGTCGGCCTCTCCAATTGGACCATATGAAAAACCTAAGGCAACGGCTTACCCCTACTAGGTACATGCTCGAGCAAGGCTCGACGTATAGGCATGCGGTTGGCCTCAACAAATGGACCATACGAGACCAAAATACAGGGAGACGCCCTAAACTTGATGCACACTCGATAAAGCCTCAACAAACAAATTCTGAACAGGCCTGTGGTCAGCCTCACAAATTGGGCCATACAATAAAATAGACAATGAACTACGTTCGACCTGATCCCAAGAGGGTACGTAGGCAGCTCGACACTCTCGAGTCCGGTTCCCATATCGATTGAACGCCTCTCAACTCAAGCCAAACATTCATCTAAAAACCTATGAAGGCGAGAAGATCAACCAAAGAAGGCTTAAAAGTTGAACGGCAGATCAAAGAATGCCAGTCCAGTTCAAACCACCAACTGCATATGTTCAAAGAGATTGTGGACCAGCTCCCAGCTCATCTCAGAATCAACTCAGCTGAACTGTGACCTGTGGGGATATTATGGGGGCAAAATATATTCCTACGGAATAGCATGACGTGTGGGGAGCACCCCGGTGAAGATGGCGACGTGCCAACAATATAGGGACGACTAAAGTCCTTAATAAACGAGAAGATCGAGGTGGAGTATCAGATGGAAATGTAACTCCACGAAGATAGGGCTCATCCATATTTGTTACCCATCCATATTTGTAACCCTAATGTAACCCCTAACTCTATATAAAGGGGACACCCCCCATTGTGAAAGGGGGCTTAGAAGTTAGAGAAATACTCTCATGTAAAACTCTCTGATCATTCTAATAAAACAAACCAACAGCCCCGTGGACGTAGGCCATTCATGGTCGAACCACGTAAATCTTTGTCTCCCTCGTATTTATTTTTATACTTGTATCGTGATGAATTAGCACCCCCCGACGGGTGAGATTTTTTGCACCTACAAAGCCGTTTATTAAAAATAAACTATTTAAGTAACTCCGAGCTGTTTTTTGAGGAAACTCTTTTCTTGAAAAAACAAAACTATTTGAACACAAGATGTGTTTAACAAAACAGTACGTACGAGATCTATTCAATATTTGAATAACAGGTTTATAAGGTAGTTTAAACAAGCTTTAAACTCAGCACAACCAAGAATGAGATGAGGAGATGTAGAAAGATTAAGTTCACGATTTTTTACGTGGTAAAACCTCACCAATTGAGGAAACATCCACGACTCCCTCTACGGAGTAAAATGAAAAAAATCCACTAAAATAAATTTATGAGTTACAAACTATTTAACTAACATGCATACAACTCAGACCTATATAAGTTTAGGAATTTACCCTCTTGTGTCCTTATAACTTCTCTGCAGTTCTGATTGTAGATGTTGTTCTCCCAGTTTGCTAACTTCTGATTTGTTCCAGCACTTTACGTCGACTTTTGTTCATAAGATCTTATTACCAACACTTTTCATGTTGTAGTGTGAATGTGTTTGTGGAGGTGCTCTCTAACACATGCATGCACACACTCACACTTATCATGTACAAACAGTCCTAGCAAATTACATATAAGGCTATATGCAGTGATTTTTCTTTTTCTCTCTTCTCACAAAACTTTGAACCTGTTTGACCTTTAAATCAATCCCAGAATCCAAAGATATCTTGCTTAGAAGACAGTCAAGATTTTAATCAATCTCAGAGTTTTGAAAAGATTTTCGAGATTGAAAACCTCCAAGTGTGATTCCAAACTAGGTCAAAGGTTTAGTTTTAAGAGAACTAGAAACAAAAAACATTTATTGTTGATTTAGAGATAAAAATAATTTTCAGAAAAGAATCAACAATATATTTCTCAAGATGAGAAATAAACTATGTAAATCTAAGTGTGATGTAACATGCAGAACATAGATCTGAAATTTCTATGAAGAAGAAAATAGATCTAAATAAACAGTTTAAGTTGGAAACAAGATCTAACGAACAAGAGGTTACAGCAACACAAATATCTCTCAAAAACTCAAGAACACTCAGGGTAGTGTTTTGGATATGTAGGAGTTTTTTGTGGAGTGTTTGGTTTAAAAGAGGATTGACGAACAGGGGTTAGGGTTAGGGTTTCTAACTCTCTCTCTTTCTTTCTGGTTTCTCTCTTCTCTCTCTTCTCTGTCTCTCTATACTCTCTCTTTTTTATTCTCAGGAATGAATTAGCCAAAAGTCTTGGACGACTGAGAGGAGGATCCTTTTTATAGGACGAAGAGAAGGATCGAGAAGCAGGTTCAAAAACAAGGGTCAGGATTGAGTCAATCTGGTTTGAATTAAATCTAAGGGCTCACAGAAAGCGGTGGTTAAAAGTCACCTGATTGGTTCGGGAGGGATACACAGGGATTACCAAAGAAAGCATGCAGGACGTTGATAAGGTTTGATCCAACGGTTGTAAAGATACGCGATTGTATACTCAGTGAAGAAACACAAATCCCACCAATGAGCAAGCAACAGGTGTTATCCAATAAATCGATATAAAACGTGCGTCATAAATTAATTACAACCAAACCCTGAAGTCTCTCCCGCTTTTGGTTTCTACCCAAACCAACCTTGAGCCAATAAACCCATTAATCAATAATTAGAGATTGAACCCACAAACTTCTAAAATCAAGTTTTAATTAATAAAACCTTTTTAAAAAAATGTTTATAAAATCCCAAAAAAATATTTAAAAATCAAATTTAGGGATTTAAACATACTCAACATATGTACACACATAAATATGCAATGTGACATGTACAGTATGCATTCTACTGTGTGTGAGTGTTGGTAATTAGATCTAGATCACAACAAGATGTATGAATGAAATAGCAAACCAATCTCTGAGGTTCTTTGGTTTCTAGGATGGACATAATTTTGTCACAATTTCCAAACTAGATGAGCACTTATACAATATAGACTCAAGTGAGTCAAGAGTATAAGGGCTTCAATATCCCCCTTTGGAAATATGAGACAAAGTCTCCTTTGAGTCAACTAGGACTCATAGGGCGACAAAACATAAGAAAAACCTATTCCTATAAAGAATCTATCTACCCAAATCCTAGAAAAAAAAAGTACATAACACAACTATTTACAATTGAATACCCTATTACATCAGTTGAGAAAAACTGTACAAAAACCTGCAATGAATCACTAATATCAAGAAGTTTAGCATATATACAAATATTCATAACGACTCAAATTTCTCCCCCATTTTGTCTCAAATGGACAAAGGGAAAAAGTTGGATAATCAGCAAAGGTATTACTCAGCACAAACCATACCAATAGATTTACGCAAGGAAATGAATCTATTATAATCTAGAGGTTTGGTAGACATATCTGCGAGTTGCAAATTAGTAGGAAGATAATTGATTTCTAATTTCTTAGTTTCAACCAATTCGCGTATAAAATGATGTCTTATTTTTATGTGCTTTGTTCGCGAGTGTTGAACAGGATTTTTAGCAATATTAATCGCACTTTGATTATCACAATAGAGATGCCATTGGTTTTTTTGAATACCATAATCACTTAGCATTTTTTTAAGCCACAGTAATTGAGCACAACAGTTGCCAGCGGCTATGTATTCAGATTCGGCTGTCGAGAGTGATGTGCAGTTTTGTTTCTTACTACTCCATCCTACCAAGTTATTACCTATATAAAAACATGCTCCTCATGCACTTTTACTATCATCAGTACACCCAGCCCAGTCAGCATCAGTGTACTCAATTATAGTGCTTGGTGTGTCATTAGTGTACCAAAGTCCTACATTCAGAGTGCCTTTTACATATTTAATGATACGTTTAACAGCATTCAAATGGCTCTCTTTAGGGTTATTTTGATAACGAGCACATACACACACACAGCATACATAATATCAGGACGCGAGGCAGTAAGATATAGTAAGGTTCCTATCATACTACGATATAGAGTAGGATCTACGTATTTTTCATTTTCATCTTTAGAAAGTTTTAACGTAGTACTCATGGGCGTTCTAGCATCTTTAGCACTCTCGAGGCCAAATTTCTTTACTATCTCTAAAGCATACTTAGATTGCGATACAAATAATCCTTCTGAATGTTGTTTGACTTGAAGGCCTAAGAAGAATTGTAACTCCCCCATAAGGGACATTTGAAATTCCTTAGGAATAGTTTCAGAGAAGGATTTTACTTCTGAGGGAGAAGTTGATCCAAAGATAATATCGTTAACATAAACTTGAGAAATAATGATATGTTTGTCAAAATGTTTGACAAAAAGAGTTTGATCATTTCCACCTCTTTTGAAACCTTTATCTAAGAGGAAACTGGAAAGACCCTCATACCAAGCTCTAGGTGCTTGTTTAAGGCCATACAAAGCCTTTTTAAGACAAAATACATGATCTGGATATTGAGGGTCAATGAACCCTTTAGGTTGTTCTACATAGGTATCTTCAGTCAATATTCCATTAAGGAATGCAGATTTGACATCCATTTGATAAAGTGTAAAATGCATTTGGCAAGCTATAACAAAGAGCAGACGAACAGACTCTAAACGAGTAACAGGAGCAAAAGTCTCGTTAAAATCTATTCCTTCAATTTGAGAGTATCCTTGAGCAACTAATCTAGCTTTATTTCTAATTATTATCCCATTAGCATGCAGTTTGGTGACAATATCAGTCAGGTTCATATAGAAGTCATCAAATGACTCAGTCTCAGACATAATTAGGGAATTATACTGTTGAATGAGCATTTGAGTTTTAGCAGCCTTAACTCTAGTGTCACCTTCATGAGCAGTAACTAAAGTGTCCCAAGCTTCCTTATAAGTGGTACAGGATGAGATTATTTTGAACTCATGATCATTTATAGACATAAATATGGCATTCGTTCCTTTGTTATTATTTCGAGAAACTTGTTTCTCTTCTTAATTGAACTCGCTTAATACTTTCTTAACCCTCTCATTACTTCCTTCAGTTGCTGGTTTTGTAGGAAAAGTGTAACCATTTTCAACAATGTCCCAGACATCATCTCCCAGAGTTCCTTGATTGAAAGCAACCATTCTCACTTTCCAGTAAGAAAAATTGGTTCCATCAAAGATAGGAGGTCTGATCAAGTTACCAAATCTTTCATTTTTCTTGTCCATATTTGATTTTCAGAAAACAATTTTAGAAACACAGGATCTCTTTAAAAGAAGTTTACCAAGCTCTGATACCAATTGAAAATATGTTACTAAAGCCGTTTATTAAAAATAAACTATTTAAGTAACTCCGAGCTATTTTTTGAGGAAACTCTTTTCTTGAAAAAACAAAACTATTTGAACACAAGATGTGTTTAACAAAACAGTATGTACGAGATCTATTCAAGATTTGAATAACAGGTTTATAAGGTAGTTTAAACAAGCTTTAAACTCAGCACAACCAAGAATGAGATGAGGAGATGTAGAAAGATTAAGTTCACGATTTTTTAAGTGGTAAAACCTCACCAATTGAGGAAACATCCACGACTCCCTCTACGGAGTAAAATGAAAAAAATCCACTAAAATAAATTTTTGAATTACAAATTATTTAACTAACATGCATACAACTCAGACCTATATAAGTTTAGGAATGTACCCTCTGGTGTCCTTATAACTTCTCTGCAGTTCTGATTGTAGATGTTGTTCTCCCAGTTGGCTAACTTCTGATTTGTTGCAGCACTTTATGTCGACTTTTGTTCACAATATCTTATTACCAACACTTTTCCTGTTGTAGTGTGAAAGTGTTTGTGGAGGTGCTCTCTAACACATGCATGCACACACTCACACTTATCAAATACAAACAGTCCTAGCAAATTACATATAAGGCTATATGCAGTGATTTTTCTTTTTCTCTCTTCTCACAAAACTTTGAACCTGTTTGACCTTTAAATCAATCCCAGAATCCACGGATATCTTGCTTAGAAGACAGTCAAGATTTTAATCAATCTCAGAGTTTTGAAAAGATTTTCGAGATTGAAAACCTCCAAGTGTGATTACAAACTAGGTCAAAGGTTTAGTTTTAAGAGAACTAGAAACAGAAAACATTTATTGTTGATTTAGAGATAAAAACAATTTTCAGAAAAGAATCAACAATATATTTCTCAAGATGAGAAATAAACTATGTAAATCTAAGTGTGATGTAACATGCAGAACATAGATCTAAAATTTCTATGAAGAAGAAAATAGATCTAAGTAAACAGTTTAAGTTGGAAACAAGATCTAACGAACAAGAGGTTACAGCAACACAAATATCTCTCAAAAACTCAAGAACACTCATGGTAGTGTTTTGGATATGTAGGAGTTTTTTGTGGAGTGTTTGGTTCGAAAGAGGATTGATGAACAGGGGTTAGGGTTAGGGTTTCTAACTCTCTCTCTTTCTTTCTGGTTTCTCTCTTCTCTTTCTCTCTCTACTCTCTCTTTTTTATTCTCAGGAATGAATTTGCCAAAAGTCTTGGACGACTGAGAGGAAGATTCTTTTTATAGGACGAAGAGAAGGATCGAGAAGCAGGTTCAAAAACAAGGGTCAGGATTGAGTCAATCTGGTTTGACTTAAATCCAAGGGCTCACAGAAAGCGGTGGTTAAAAGTCACATGATTGGTTCAGGAGGGATACACAGGGATTACCAAAGAAAGCATGCAGGACGTTGATGAGGTTTGATCCAACGGTTGTAAAGATACGCGATTGTATACTCAGTGAAGAAACACAAATCCCACCAATCAGCAAGCAACAGGTGTTATCCAATAAATCGATATAAAATGCGCGTCATAAATTAATTACAACCAAACCCTGAAGTCTTTGCCGCTTTTGGTTTCTACCCAAACCAACTTTGAGCCAATAAAACCATTAATCAATAATTAGAGATTGAACCACAAACTTCTAAAATCAAGTTTTAATTAATAAAACCTTTATTAAAAAATGTTTATAAAATCCCAAAAAATATTTAAAAATCAAATTTAGGGATTTAAACATACTCAACATATGTACACACATAAATATGCAATGTGACATGTACATGATGCATTCTACTGTGTGTGAGTGTTGGTAATTAGATCTAGATCACAACAAGATATATGAATGAAATAGTAAACCAATCTCTGAGGTTCTTTGGTTTCTAGGATGGACATAATTTTGTCACAATTTCCAAACTAGATGAGCACTTATATAATATAGTCTCAAGTGAGTCAAGAGTATAAGGGCTTCAATTGGTTACGAAATGCAATTTTGAAATTATGAAAGAAATGCAATTACTTTAAATTGTCTAAAAATACTAATGATTAATGATTTGAAAATTTGAACTATATGATGAAGAAAACAGGACGGGAATACAATCCCTCAACCATAGTGTATTGATGGTATAAAACTAATCGTAAATTTAAGTGATTAATTATACCCATAATTTAGTACTCCCAAGCATTACGTATATGAGGTTCAAGTCCGCACCATACTTAATCATAGGACGAGTAAATCGATATTGCGATAGTTACACTTGAATTGTATTATGAAGCATCCCGGTTACCCTGAAGTAAACGAGATCCAAAGATCTACAATTGTCGTATTCTTACGCAATACGGTCATAATCAAATCATTAAATTTAGAGGATTAATTTTATACACATGCAACTACCACATCAGGTTGAGTTCATGTATCCCGACCTTTAAAAGTCTAGCCTACCATGATGAAAGTAATGAAAACGATTGTTGAATTGTAGGAAATCATGATTAAACTAAAGGAGAATTGAAGAATGATGTAGAAGAAAAATTAAATAGAAGAAAGTAATCAATTCCGTCACCAAAGCACAGAGATCTGAACAAAACTTCAATCTTGGAATTCAATTTGCAATGAATCTTCAAACTAGGGTTCTTGGATACAAGAATCCTTTTAAAAACTAACTACTAGCCTCCTACAATGTGAAGTAACCAAAAGCCCTTTCTTCCTACTAGGGTTGGCCCTTTTATACATATAAAAAATGAGTCCTCCCATGCCTCTCCACGTTTTACCCTTTTATAATACCTAAATGAGACTCTTTCCTTGCCTCCCCACGTTTTACAACTAATAAAAATGAATTAAACAAGAAATTTCAAGAGTTATAACTCTTCAGTTCTGAAAATGACTCTTCATTATCTCGCAACTTCAAAATCTCGTAACTTCTTCACCGTATCTCGGATTAAGGTGCTGTTTTTCCAGTGTTCGGTAATTGGAATCTCTTCAACTTTCTGTAATACCTCGTATTTTTATGGCTTTTAAATTTAGGGATTTATTAAATTTAATTGAGATAAATTAATTTAATTTTAATCCGAAAAGTTATTTTAAATAGGGATTTATTAAATTTAATTGAGATAAATTAATTTAATTTTAATCCGGAAAGTTGTTTTAAATATTTACTAGCATGACGAGAGTTAGTAATTATTGGAAATTTGTTGAATGCTACTGGATGAGTATAGTAATATATGAGTTTTATTTTTATAATATTGTCACGTGTGAATGAAATGGCAATTATGGAAATTTAAGTCGGGACGCGCCTGTGTCGTGTCGGGACTAAATGTTGATTAATAAAAGTGAATAAATTATAAGTTGCTCGTATGGTCATTTTGAGTGCTCCAAAGTGTCCGGAAGGGTCGAAATAGTCAGAAAAGTGTACCCGAGGATTTAGTTTGGGTCTCGGGGCGTTTTTAGGCTTAATTACCACCCCGGGAGGGCATTTTGGACATTTGGTAATTATGGGTAATTAAACCCACGAATTTGCAAGGGTTATATCATATGACAAATGTTATCTTCTAGGGTTAACACAATCTAATACTAATGACGGCCATAGGAGAGGAAATGAGAGAGCTTCCCAAGGTGTTCTAGGCCGAAAATTCGCCCGATTGCACCTCCACCACCACCAATCGCGCGATGGGAAACGCAACCACACCAAATTCTTCCACCAATCAGAGACTAAATTTCCAGTCAAGTATCTATCTTGATTTTATCAAGTTAATGCATCCTTTTATATTTGTCTTAGGTTGATTAGAATTAGTGTTCTTGAAGAAAAATGTTAATTGAAGACAAAAATTGCATGTTGTAGAGGTAGAGATCACATTTCTGGAAATCCATTTCACATGTAGAGGTTGAACCACAAATTTCCATGGTATTAGTGATAGAAAATCTGTAAAAGAATGGAAGAAACTAAGTTAAGGAAAAATTAGGGTTCTTGAGACTTATAAAGATTTTTGCCCTTTTATCGTGTTATAGATGATGAAAATTTGCATGTGTTACGTAGGATATTGTTTATATGGGTATACTACACTTATAGTATAATTGGTTGGGAATTCGGGACTTAGCATGATGATTTGGAGGAGTTTGGGGTGAGAATCCCGTAACTGGGTTTTCTGCAGAATCTGCATTACTTCTTGATCGATCGATCGAGCCCAGAGCATCGATCGATCGATGGATCGATCGATCGACCACCTTTCATGGATCGATCGACCCCTCCTGGAAAACTGCACTTTTTGCTCGTGTTAGCTTAATCCGATTTTATACGTAGAAAACCTTGATTAGGGTTGCTAGAACATAGAGAGGACCAGTAGGGTCAAGATAAACCCCGTTAAGTGGGACTTTAATATGAAGCGAAATAAAGGGGTAAACGGGGAGATATTCATACTTAGAAAATCATACGTGCGTTGATTTTAATAATCGCAATGTCTGGGAAGTTGGAGTAGAAGGCAAGTGAGGGCCTACTGAAATTATACTTAGGTAAAGGCAATACTTCGAGAGACAAAGTGAGTTTCAAATGATTTATTTACGAGAATCAAATGAACAAGTCTGTTATATGAAATAATCGAGTAGAATTTGTAATAATGGACAATGATAATTATGGGTCATGAGGGTACCTAATTTAATAATGTGGATGTGAATACATATATTATATATGACAGTGTGATTATGCATATATTATTTCTTCTGTGTAAAAATCGTACCCGGGCTACTTGCTATCACGAGGGTTTTCGCGCTGGGATAGTCTTATCTCGATGGGACCTTTATGGGGGATATTGACTCGTACCCTAGAACATAGGATTCCTTGGTACAGGCTATCTAATTGATAGTCAGACGGTCCTAAGAGACGTGGGGGTATGTGCTATCCTCTTAGTGACTTGGAAATATGCTTCGCCTCTATTTATTTGTGTTTGTGTTAATACAGTTCGAGAGTGATTCCGAAATAGTATTTCCCTTAGTTTGTGTGATACGGGGACTTGATAGCAGAGTATGCCAGCACCATAGATTTTATGTGGGGTGCCGATAGTATATATATATAATTTATGAGTGATTGGTATATCTATATACTTATATATGAAAGTCTAGCACCATAGATTTTATGTGGGGTGCCGATAGTGTATATATAATTTATGAGTGATTGGTATATATATACTTATATATGAAAGTCTAGCACCATAGATTTTATGTGGGGTACTGTTTGTATATACATTATACGAGTAATTAATATATATATGTGTAACTATATGAGAACTTTCTACTGAGTAAAATAGAAGTTAAGTAAAGTATGAAATTCATCAACTTCCCTGTAAGTATTCGGAAGCGTTATAACAATACGGAATTTTTCCTACATAACGTAAGAAATCTTGAAGAGATAGACTTTTCTAAAGTGAATATTATACCCTTAATTTCATGTGTTAAAACTTATGGAAAATAAGTTGGAGAGATATATGGGGTTCATTAGTACGATAGACGTGCACACTAGATGAGAGGTGAGAATTCTCAAGAGAGTGTCGCACACTAATATGACTGTTTCATTAGTCGGTAAGCATTTTAAATACTTGCTAAACTATTTTTGAAACTGTTTTACATTCGGGCTCTGACCCGTTTGCGATATCTCTTCTCTCTTGTGTATATATATATATGTATTACAGGTGCCCAGCCACAGGGGCGTCTTGCTTAGGATTCTTTGGATGGAACGTGCTGTAGCTTTTGTGGGAGTTGCAGGCCATTACTTAGATGACCTCATTGTTGACTCTACTTCTAGTTTAGTTTTATCCAGTGGGGGCATGTGTAGCCCTTTTCCATTATTTAGTTGGTATTGTCAGAGATTGTAATTCTTTTACTTTCAGTATTTTTACTTTGGGATTTATTACTGTCGAGATGTTTTCCCTTTTAGTGTTTTAATGTTGGGATTTATTATTGATGGTTAAACTCTTGAATGTTCATTTTCATTCTATACTAAATGTGTGACTCTTAAAAGGTTATTGGTTAAAGGTTCATAACTGAATTTAATAAAATGGAAATAAGGTTTTAAAATGGTTTTGACACTTAGCTTAATTATTTAGGGTATTTAATTGGAAAAGTTATTTTTGCGACAGTGATGCTAAGAATGAACCAACTGTTCACCTTGATTTTAATTTAATAAAGGAGTGATCGCCCGGTATTTAATTAGGCGGGGTGTCACACTTTCCAATTGGACCCACCTACGGCCTAAGGCTGAAAAATTACGAAAATGCCCTTGAACTTCATATTTCTTGCTTTCTTTCACTGTTTTGAGTTCTCATTCGCACTAACTTGCATGAAATACCTATAAAGCACATGAGAAATACATAAAACACGAAATACTTGCCAAAATGGGTTAGTAGCATAAATATGAGACAAATCCAAGATATTTACACTACACGGGATCATAAAAATACCGAAATTAAGGGGATAAATATGAAGAATATGTGCCTAATCAATGAGCCAGGAAAAACCATCTAAATCGCGAAAACCTTAGAAAAAGAAGTAAAGGAAGAATTGGTGAAACTGTTAAAAAGGTGGCAAAGTGTCTTAGCATGGAGTCACAAAGACATGCCAGGGATAGACTCAGAGATTATCTTCCACTGATTAAATATTTATAAGAAGGTGAAGCCTGTAAAACAAAGGAGAAACACCTATGCGAGGGACCGATATGAAGTCATCTAGGATGAGGGGAAGAAACTCCATCCAACCGAATTCATACGAGAAGTTCAGTATCCAAGATGGTTATCTAATGTTATTATAGTGCCAAAAGTTAATGGCAAATGGAGAATGTGTGTCGGCTTTACTGACCTGGATAAAGCTTGTCCCAAAGACAACTTTCCCTTACCCAGAATTGATCAAATGGTCGATTCTATGGACGGGCATGAGTTGATGAGTTTCATGGATGCATATTAAGGTTATAATCAAGTATTTATGCATGAAGTTGATGCTGAGAAGACCTCCTTTATCACTAATAAAGGGACATATTGTTACAACGTAATGCCTTTCGGCCTCAAGAATCCAGGGGAAATTTATTAGAGGTTAGTGAACAAGATTTTTAAGGATCGGATTGGGAAGACCATGGAAGTGTATGTTGATGGCATTCTTACTAAGAACCTAATGGCCGAGAGTCATGTTACTGGCCTTGAACTAACTTTTGACTCGATGGACACGTTTAGGATGAAATTGAACCCGACTAAATGTGTTTTTGGTGTCAACGTGGGGAAATTACTCAATTTTATTATGAACTATAGGGATATAGAGGCTAACCCCACAATGATCAAATATCTCATAAACATGCAGACATTAAAGACGATTAAAGATGTACAAAGGCTAATAGGGCGTGCTACGACCCTCAACCGTTTCGTCTCTAGAGCGACAGATAAGTGTTTATCGCTCTTCGAAATCTGAAGGAAAGCATTTGTATAGGATGAAGAATATGATAAAGCCTTCCAAGACCTAAAATCTTACTTGGGGTCGCTGATGTTGTTATCCCGACCTATTCAAGGGGAAAAATTATTTCAATAGTTGTCGATGTTAGAATCGTCCATGAGTGCAATAATTATATGAGAAGGTGAAGGTGTCCAAAATTGGTATATTTTACTAGCAAAGCCTTACATCGAGCTGAGCTAAAGTATCCTAAAATGGAAAAAATTACATACTCATTGATACATGCTTCAAGGAATATGAAACCATATTTCTAGGCCCATATAATGCGGGTTCTCACCAAGACTCCCTTGAGGCAAGTCCTCCATAAACTTGAGAAATCGAATAAGTTGATGGCCTGGTCAATTGAGATATGTGAGTTTGACATCATCTATCAACCTTGGACTGCAATCAAAGAGCAGGCCTTGGCAGATTTTATGTCTGAATTTACATAGGCCAAGGTCGACATTAGCAATATTGAAGAGATAGTGGCATCATCAGTTGTGTCTAAGAACCTTTGGGAGAGTCATCAGCGACCGAGGTTGGCAAGGAAGATACTACAAAGAGAGATTTTTTGTTCAAGAATGGGATTTTTAATTAAGGGACTTTTTTATAGGAATGTCTCGTATGGAGCCTATTCATTGACGGCTCATCTTGTGAAAGTTGTAGTGGCACCGAGTTGATATTTTTAGCCCCTGATGGTACTGATATTGAGTATGCTTTGAGGTTTAACTTCAAGGCATACAAAAAGAGTCAGATTATATGGCCTTGCTAGCAGGTATCTCCCTTAATAGAATGTCGGCGAGATGATCATCCACAGTGACTCACAGTTAGTCATGAACTAGATTTTGGGGCTTTATGAGGCCAAAGACGAGAAGATATACAAGTACTTGTCATGGTTCAAGAAAGTGATATCATGATGAAATTCAAAGAAGTGATGCTTAAGAGGATTCCTCGACTTGGAAATAGTCGAGTCGACTTTTTGGCAAGATTAGCATCGGTAATAAGGACAGAGATTAGACATATAGTTATGGTGGAAATCCTGCATAGGTTGACCATAGAAGAAAATGACATTTGGGGTTGAATTCTACTTGAATTTGAATTTAGTGGATTTATGGATAGATCCCTTAATTAAGTACATTCGGGACATCAAGCTCCCAGACTCCAAGTCCGAGAGAAAGAAGCGCATATACAGGGCAACTAAATTCGCTATTATTAGAGATATGATGTAAAAAAGAGGGTTATTATTACCCTTACTCAGATGTGTTCTGTGACACCCTGCCTAATATAATACCGGGTGATCAGTCCTATATCAAATTAAAATAGAAATCCCGGTTGGTTCATTCTTAGAATCACTGTCGAAAACCTTTTTAAAAGTTACCAACCACCTAGTATTCCAAAAAGCCGGTGCCAAATTTTAACTTTTTATTTAATCGAGACAAAATATACGAAAAATACATATACACCATTCATAACAACTGAATCAAATCAACTGAATAAATAATTAAACTACTTTCCGAATAAACCATTGGCCACCAAAGTAAAATAATCCAATAACAATCATTCAACAACTGAATAGATGAATCTAAAAACTGTACTGAGAAGTCTTGGCGACTAGCTCATATTAAAACTGACTCTGATAGATGATTCCTACTCTAGGAAACAATGAGTGATGCGTCTAATTCAAGCTCCTGCTATCATCCACATGTACGACAGCTACGTGTCCCTGGAATAGAATATCGAGTCTGGCATCCTTGTGGATGGACACCTAAAAGGTTTTGAAAATATTCTATAGCAAGGGTTAGAACCCAAAATATTTTGAAAATATTTAGCAAATGATTAACTTGCAGTAATAAAATATGCATAAATGCGCTTCATATTTTAGTTAGTGTCGCACTCTCTTGAGGACAGACTCACCCCTCAACTAATGTTCACACCTAACGCCTTCTGAATATCCCACCTAGTCCTCTACCCTGAAACTAGATACTTGATATAACTATTATCAACTGCCCCACTCAATCCCGAGTATTTTTAAAGTGTGACTTATAAGCTATTTATCGCCTTAACTTAGTTAATCATCTTTCCTTGAAATCCATATGACATTCACTAGTTATATAATTAATACATTTTTCTCCATGTATTTAAATTTCTCGTATATAATTATTCACCCTATTATTTACGTACAGTAATCTTACAACAATCACACATGTTGAGAGTGAATATAACCCATATGTAATTAATATAATTCACTTCATGTATATAATGACCCGTATATAACTATTTATTCCATTATATACGTAGAACCATATTACAAGATTCACACATATGTTGAATATAAATATAGCCCATCCTCCCGAGTAATAACTCACTGGATGTATTCTCTAAAGTTCTATCACACTAGGTATACTCGCATAACCTAGTTACCCCCAGTCAGAATCGCTCACTAACTTGGCGAAAGATATAAACATAATGGAGGCGGTCATATTCCTTCCCTGAAAGTGAGATAAGCCCGTCACCCATATAGCAGATGCTATGACCTGGGGATATACTCGCCCTACTCCTCAAGCTAGGAGATTCACCCACTACGCACAACCTCCCTTGATAGCACTAGAGTATATGTATTAATAATATCTAATCACTAATATTTATAAGCACACACCATATATATACTATCACACACCGTATATATATAAATATGAAATATCCCGGCTTTACTGTGTACTGAGTCCGTAACACTAGCCTATACTTTGTATGTCGAATTTATGGTCCAACTCTGATTATTAATTAATTTACACATTAATTAATTAAATTATTTTTGGTGTCACCCAACCAATAGACTCAGCTCGCTCTCATGGCCCGAAATTAATATAATACCCGAGTCAATTCCTCGACTCCGAATTAATTAGTTTTCATCCATAATTAATTTAAGCGAATAGTATCGCCCTACTATTATACCCGAACTTATTCACTGAGTCCGTTATTTTATTTCTCAGAATTTATTCTCAAAATTCATATGTAAGTGTTACATTTAATTACCCCACCACTCCAATTATATGCCCCTATAATTGTGAGGATATTAACCTCCCTACTTAAATTTTCTCCCTAATTAGATTTGGTGGTAAATAAACTAAAAGATATTCTCACTTAAAACTCCCGAGGACAAACTGTCAAAAATTCCCAATCACCGATCGATCGATCCCAGCCATCGATCGATCGATCGAACAGGTCTTCATCTTCTCCGACTTCTTGTTTCCACCATTAACGAATTCCTCTAATATCCAAACTCGTCTATGGTTCATCTCAAGCCTACACAATATTTTAATCATATGGGAACGTAATTAGGACCTCCCCTAGAACCTTAAACACAAATTAAATTTCATAAATCTATACTTTTTTGAATTTAGGGTATTTCCGGGTCTTTACTCGTTCAGTCCCAATTTCATCTGTTTATCCCGAATTCGTTCATAAATTTCTACTGGGTTTTCACATCTGGATAAATTATCTCAGAACTATGTAACACAATGAATTCCAACATTAATTCCCCATTAATTTCATTCAAGTGTTTTATATACAAAAAACCCCCTTTTTGTACCTTTTTTACACCTAAAACGAATTTTGATTTACACATCACAAAAATATGAATTGGATATCATAAATAAACATCACATCAAGTTAACCACTTGCCTTTTGGGGTTCGTTGGGTCTAATTCGTTGGTGTAGAGGTAAGCCTGGTGGTGAGCACCCAATTTATTCCTTGTTTTATCTCCAAAAGATCCCCAAATTGGCTCTAACTGCTCCCTCTCACTTTCTCCCCAAATTCTTAGATTTAGTTTTATGTTTCTCTGTGGTTCCCCACTCTTAGATTTAGGTCTTAAAACACTAATCTCGTTTTTAGCCTAATGGACCAAGCCCAAGTGACCTAAATAGTCCCGTGTGGGCCCAATTATGCCCCTGTGACTCGTTTACTACCTCCGAATACACTTTTTCGACTATCTCGGCCTATCCGGACTCTACCATGAACTCAAAATCGACATCCGAATTAATTTTTAAAAATCTTTTTCTCACACCCAAATTAGTCTATACCGACTCCCGACTGAGATAAATTAATGCCACGTCACTAATACACGTTATGACGTAAATAAATTATTACTATTCACTTAGTAATTAAATTTTCCTAAATATTAACAATTTACTCTCCGATTAATATTTAAATAAATATTACCATAATCAATTCAATTAAATTACGACACACAATTAATTTAAAATTTCCCGAATTAATTAAATTTTGCATGCACAGAAATACGGGCTGTTACATACGGCCCCCCATACAAAGGAATTTCGTCCCTGAAATTTGGTCATTACTACCGCGAATACTCTGGATACTTCTCTCACATATCCTCTTCCTGATCCCATGTATACTCATCAATACTGTGATGACCCCATTCCACTACACTCTAACTGGTGGTGCTACCTTAAACTGCAGCTTGCGCTCATATAGCTACCAGTCTTCCCTCATATGAGGTATCTTATTTCAAGTCATTATCCTCGAGTGGAACATGCCCAAAAAACTCAATCTCTCCTCCTGTATCCCTCCTGCTATGCCACGTGGAACACATCCCGTATTCGCTGAAGATGTTCTGGCAAACCCAGTTGATAAGCTACCAGTCCCACCCTCTCAAAGATAAGGAAAGGAACCACACACCTCGATTCTATCTCCCCTTTCTTGCCGAACTTCATCACTCCTTTCATAGGAGACACCCGAACCAATACCTGGTCCCAAATCTTTAACTCGATGGCCCCTGACAAGATAGTGTCCCAAAGATGAGGATATACTCCACCGACTCCACTATCTCCATGTTAGGAAATTCCCCTCCTGTATGTGTGTCAGTTTCCTTGTTGCCAAATGCGTGATTATCTTCCGAATAATTACCCGCATCATCCATGACTAATCATGTCAGACTTGAACCTTTAACCCACGGTGACGTACCCCTCCTTACGTCCCTGAACTAGAAAGGATACAACTTACTTAATTCTTGCTGATGGAACATAACCCATCTCGGGTCCTAGCAGCTTGTTATTTTCCCACCTCTTATCTACCAAAGGTGGATAATGAAACTTTTCCCATAAAGTCTCCTAAGGTATCACGCAGACCAAACCGTTATGAGGCATCACACGTAACTCTACCTGTGGTAAATACTACTCCCGAATTACCCCAAAATCTAAAATGCACAACCCTCGCTTCCCATCTACCCATAGACTTATGGACGACACGTTCAACCCAATATGTAACTCTGTTACGATCACCTCCTAACAGTTTACTAACCCGAGCATTAATCCCTTTACTGGAACCATTGAATAAAAAAATTCATGGTTGATACTCTCCAATCAACCTTTTTCCATCCTTAAATGGTCTAACTGGGACAAATTCACTATGTCTCATTCATCACTAATTCCCATGCTTAAGAACTTTAACCCTTGTGCAGTTTGCGTCAGGTAGGACTCTACACCATGCCTATGCGGAAAAAAACCACTTGAGGCATAAGACTAAGTGAAACTCTTTTCTATTTTCCAAAAAAATGTGGGTTTCTCCCTTGCCTAGGTATATCTTATTACATAGGTCTCCCCCACCTTTCCACTCCATACGGTGGAGGTAGTTCCCCTTGATATACATATAGTCAGACCGTTTCCTTTCTCAAATGGATTTCAGTTCACTACACTTTCCACCTATTTTCTGATTGCCCCGCAGGCGTACATTCAATATGTTTATTTACACATCCCTTTTATTTAAGACGAATCTTAAATCAAACTAACCAGGGTGCCCATATACCCTATATCCCATGCTTAATCACAAAAAATTACCCTAATTAACTCGGGTGCCCATACACCCTGTCCCCGTGCTCAACCGCATGAAAGTTACCCGACTATGCTAGCCATAACCCGTAGTATAACTTCCAACCCATAGTCAAATCACATACATGAATAATAACGGGGGTACCTCACCTATGTACTAATGACCAAACATCTCCCCACTTCTAACGTTGCGCTAAGTTTCATGCGTGGGACGTCTTATAAAGTGAAATCCAAATAAGGACCCCCCTGATACACTATTACTTAACATTGTCGGTCGTTAAGATCTATTAGACCCTCAGTCCATAGCATGTACCCCCAAATACTTGTCTCTTAACACAAAGCATATATGCCTACTCTCATGCTACAAAAGACAACATAAAATACCGTGCCCTTACTATCACTAGTTCTTGCACAAAATAAATCCCGAGCTATCTCTCCCCGCTCAAAGATAATTCTAACCACCCTGAATCGCTTTAGTATACATCCCTTCTTACCGGGAAAAAATATTATAATACAAGGCATTCTTATATGTTTATCGTACCACACAATACAAGATATATGCACATATATATAGGCTAGGCTCCCTCTCAGGTGACACCTAGCAGGAGTCATTCATAACCTAGTTTCACGAACACCAAAACTTACTATCACTATTCGTAATAGTTCACACCAATCGCTAACCAATCCATACCCAAGAAAAATCATGATTCCATAACACTCCTCCAAATGAGTAAATCTCATAAAATATACCCTCTCAGTTTTCACACCTGCTTCCCTGCAAATAAAACAAAAGATGGCCTTGTTACCCCGTGGTAATATTAACACTACTATACGCCCACTAAACTCACCCCCCACGCGAATATAGTGTTGACAAGAATACTGTGACCACGTGTGTCACAAAATTCACCCCATCCATCCGAGGATAAAATTCATACTTCCACTCGCCTATCCACCGACGACCCAAATGGTTCCTGGACATAATATTCTCATCCAACCGAACCAAAATTTTGTAATTATTGTCCCTACTAGGCATCCCACTTCTATTCCCTGACTCACTGTGGACATGTTCAATTATTGTGATTCCACTTCCACACACAAGACACCTCTTTGTGTCAATCCCCTGCCTCTGGCCCAAATGGCCATGTTGAGGTTGTCCTTCTTGCGTACTTGGTAGTCTTAACCCTAAGTGCTACCCTCGTTGTCCATTTGGCTTCCCTAGCCCAATGGGACTCATTATTGGCCTTGATGACCCAGATCAAATCGACCATCAATAGGTAGAAATTTACTTAATTTAAAACATCAAGATGGGTCCCTTACTAGGTATACCCTTCCGTCATGCTTCACTAGCACTATTAAATCTCATTTCGTTCTCAGGTTAATCTCTCTAACCTTATTGGCTCGTTTATATTAGAAGTGTTAATGTAAGATGGCAAAAAAAATATATATTGACGACCTCAACATTAATCATCCTAGTCGAATTTCCCATCCATACTTGTGCATTCTCACACGGTTCATTATCCACTTGTGGGTTACTTTATCCTTATTCGTATCTCCTTTATTTTTATGAAGTTTGCTCATACAATTTATTGTCTCCCTCACGATCAGTTACAATCTTACCCATTTCATAAACTCTGAAATTTCACTCGCATCCCTATTTAAATAGCAGATGGACGATCTTATGGTCACACCATACCCAAAATCTCTCATTTGACTCCATATATTCTCCTTCATACATGGTGACTGACTCTCGTCACCCAACGCTGCTCCCATGAGCTAATAATTTGTCCCCAATTGAATTATGGTGCCGATGCACTCTACCCCCCACATTTTCCTTGAATTACCTTCATCAATGGATCCATCACACTTCCTTTATTTCCAGGACTCCTTTAGGTGACTCTCGAAAATAATCCTCCGTGACTCTCTCGCCTTGCTAACAATGCTGAGTGAGTCCTCTATAACAGTGTTTGGGGAAATTACTTCCCCCAAGTGATTATCCTATTCCACAAATACTCTACATTCTCTATCTTTCCTCTCCTCCTACCGTACTTCTTACTGCCCTTGTTGGTCGTACAAAATAGTTCGATGTACAATACCCAATCGAACTCGTATATGAATCACATCAACTATATTTGATAGCAGGAGAACGTAAGTCGCATACGTAGAGGAATACAACAATCCTATCATAAATCTCTACATCAAATAATGCTAAGCTAAAATGTGAAAAGCTGCACAGATCCTAAGGCCACTAGAACCTGATGCTCTGATACCATCTATGACACCCCGCCTAGTATAATACTGGGTGATCAGTCCTATATAAAATTAAAATAGGAATCTCAGTTGGTTCATTCTTAGCATCACTGTCGAAAACCTTTTTAAAAGTTACTAACCACCTAGTATTCCAAAAAGCCAGTGCCAAATTTTAACTTTTTATTTAAACGAGACAAAACATGCGAAAAAATACATATAAACCATTCACAACAACTGAATAAAATCAACTGAATAAATATTTAAATTACTTGCCGAATAAACCATCGGACACTAAAGTAAAATAATCCAACAACAATCATTCAACAATTGAATAGATGAATCTGAAAACTGTACTGAGAAGTCTATGTGACAAACCCTAATTAAAACTGAGTCTGATAGATGATTCCTACTCTAGGAAAGCATGAGCGATGCGTCTACTCCAAGCTCCTGCTAGCATCCACATGTGTCGCAGCTACGTGTCCCTGGAATAGAATATCAAGTCTGGCATCCTTGTGGCTGGACACCTAAAAGGTTTTGAAAATATTTTATAGCGAGGGTCAGAACCCAAAATATTTTGAAAATATTTAGCAAATGATTAACTTGCCGTAATAAAATATGCATGAATGCGCTTCATATTTTACTTAGTGTCGCACTCCCTTGAGGACAGACTCACCCCTTAACTAATGTGCATACCTAACTCCTTTTGAATATCCCACCTAGTCCTCTACCCCAAAACAAGATACCTGATATAACTCGTCAACTGCCCCACTCAATCCCGATTATTTTTAATGTGTGACTTATAAGCTATTTATCGCCTTAACTTAGTTAATCATCTTTCCTTGAAAGCCATATAACATTCACTAGTTATATAATTAATACATTTTTCTTCATGTATTTAAATTTTCCATATATAATTATTCACTCTATTATGTACGTATAGTTATCTTACAACAATCACACATGTTAAATGTGAATATAACCCATATGTAATTAATACAATTAACTTCATGTATTTAATGGACCGTATATAACTATTTATTCAATTGTATACGTAGAACCATATTACAAGATTCACACATATGTTGAATATAAATATACCCCATCCTCCCGAGTAATAACTCACCGGATGTATTCTCTAAAGTGCTATCACACTAGGTATACTCGCATAACCTAGTTACCCCAAGTCAGAATCGCTCATTAACTTGGTGAAAGATATAAACATAATGGAGGCGGTCATATTCCTTCCCTGAAAGTGAGATAAGCCCGTCACCCATATAGCAGATGCTATGACTTGGGGATATACTCGCCCTACTCCTCAAGCTAGGGGATTCACCCACTACGCGCAACCTCCCATGATAGCACTAGAGTGTATGTATTAATAATATCTAATCACGGATATTTATAAGCACACACAATATATGTACTATCACACACCGTATATATATATATATATAATATTTCGGCTTTACCGTGTACTGAGTCCGTAACACTAGCCTATACTTAATATCTCGAGTTTATGGTCCAACTCTAATTATTAATTAATTTACACTTTAATTAATTAAATTATTTTTGGTGTCATTTAACCAATATACTCGGCTCGCTCTCGAGGACCGAAATTAATATAATACCCGAGTCAATTCCCCGACTTTGAATTAATTAGTTTTCATCCATAATTAATTTAAGCGAGTAGTGTCGTCCTACTACTATACCCGGCCGGACTTATTCACCCAGTCCGTTATTTTATTTCTCATAATTTATTCTCAAAATTCATATGTAAGTGTAACACTTAATTACACCACTCCAATTATATGGCCCTATAATTGTGAGGATATTAACCTCCCTAATTAAATTTTCTCCCTTAATTACACTTGGTGGTAATTAAACTAAAAGAAATTCCCACCTAAAACTCCCAAGGACAAACTGTCAAAAATTCCCAGTCATCGATCGATCGATCGAACAGGTATTCATCTTATCCGACTTCCTATTTCTTACATTAACGAATTCCTCTGATCTCCAAACTCGCCTATGGTTCATCTCAATAATACACAACATTTTAATCATATGGGAATGTAATTAGGACCTCCCCTAGAACCTTAAACACAAATTAAATTTCACAAATCTCTACTTTTTAGAATTTGGGGTATTTTCAGGTCTTTACTCGTTCAGTCCCAATTTCATCTGTTTATCCCAAATACGTTCATAAATTTCTACTGGGTTTTCACATATGAATAAATTATCTCAGTACTATGTAACACAATGAATTCCCACAATAATTCCACATTAATTTCATTCAAGTGTTCTATATACAAAACCCCCCTTTTTGTACCCTTTTACGCCCAAAATGAATTTTGATTTACACATCACAAAAATATGAATTGGATATCATAAATAAACATCACAGCAAGTTAACCACTTGTATTTTGGGGTTCATTGGGTCTGATCCGTTGGTGTAGAGGTAAGCCTGATGGTGAGCACCCAATATGTTCCTTGTTTTATCTCCAAAAGATTCTCGAATTGGCCCTAATTGCTCCCTCTCACTTTCTCCCCAAATTCTTAGATTTAGGTTTATGTTTCTCTGTCATTCCTCACTATTAGATTTAGGTCTTAAAACACTAATCCCGTCTTTAGCCTAATAACCCAAGCCCAAGTGACCCAAATAGCCCCGTGTGGGCCCGGTTATGCCTAAAAACGGCCCGTGGCCCGTTTACTTCTCCCGGGTACACTTTTCCGACTATCTCGGCCCATCCGGACTCAACCGTGCACTCAAAATCAACATCCAAATATCTCACACCAAAATTAGTCTATATCGACTCCTGACTGAGATAAATAAATGTCACGTCACTAATATACGTTATGACGTAAATAAATTATTACTATTCACTTAGTAATTAAATTCCATTAATATTATCCATTTACTCTTCGATTAATATTTAAATAAATATTACCATAATTAATTCAATTAAATTACGACACACAAGTAATTTAAAATTTTTCGAATTAATTAAATATTACATGCATAGAAATACGGGTGTTACATGTTCGCCCCTCAGATGTTGGTTATGTCTAACAAGACATCCACGAAGGGTCGTATGCGAGCTATGTGGGCGAATGGTCTCTTTCCATGAGGATTATTACTTAGGGTTGCTAGTGGACGACATTAAAGAAAGATGCAATTGACTATGTAAAGTAGTGTGATAAGTGCCAAAAATTTACAAGTATCCCTGATCAGCCTCACCAACCACACTTATCCATCACTGTGCTGTGGCCATTCGTAGTTTGGGGAATTAACTTAGTGGTTCCTCTTCCCAATGCATTATGCAATTATAAGTACTTGGTTATGGCTAATGATTACTTCTGAAAGTGAGTAGAGGTCGAGATAGTTATTTCCTTTACTGAGGTAAAGACGTTCAAGTTCATTTGGAGGAATATTATTAGAAGATATGAGTTGCCTCATACCTTAATATCAGATAACAGAAGGCAGTTCAAGAACAAGTTCTTGGAGGCATATTGTGACAGCGTCAGCATAAACCAGTTTTATTTGGCACCGAGTCGACCCCAAGCTAATGGTCGACTTAGGATACGAACATAACGATACTTAATGGCATAAAACAGTTTTATCATAGTAGCACACCCCAAAAAAAGACACGCGAAGTGCTATTACGATAAAACTAAACTAAATCCAACAATCAACAAGTATAGAGCATCTAAATGTCCATAATATAAATACAACTCCATAATTTTTTTTTCCACAATAAAGATTACAATAATTTTCTCTCGACTATAAAATTCTCCAACAAAAAATTACACCACTAATTATTACAACAAAAATACATCTTCCAATCCATGCTCTAAAATAATTCTCCAAAACAGTCCATAGCCTCCCAATCCACGCTAACCTGCCAACTAAAAGAAAATAGGGGAAAGTACAAAATATGACAGGAATATATTCTAAAAAATAATAGCACGATGAATAAATCACAACAATAAGAATCGGCATATACAAATCAAATGCAATACTCTAGAATTATATCAATATTAATTTCTCAACAACACATCAATAAGTCACCAGGCCTCACCTCACCGCGCCTATGCATTCTTTAGCATATCCGAATTTTGAACTGTTGGTGGATTCCCATTTTCCGTGCCATATTACAATTTCATGACACTATGCTCAAATCATAATATAATATATCACAATGAATCAAATTAGATTCCAACAATTTTCAGATTTCAAAGAATATCACAATTCAATATGAGTGCAATCGACACAAAAATCAAACGGAATACTCTCGAGAGAATTTAGGAGCATATTGTGTAAGTAAAGTACCTTAAAATAATCACATGAATCGATACATAAAAACCATCCTCTAATTCTGATCGCACCATCACGTTATTTTCGCAAAAATAATCAAATCTCGTTCTGGCCCAAACTCGAGAAAACACGAAATAAGCTGTGACACCCCGACTAATTAAATACCGGGTAGCTACTCCTTTATTAAATTAAATCAAAATGCCAAGTTGGCTCAGTTAATAGCATCACTGTCGAAAAAATTTTATTATTACTAACCACCTAGTATTTAAAAAGTAAGTTGTCAAATTTTAATTAAAGTCTGATTAACATGCAGAAAAAGATTTAAAGCAAGAATAATATCACCATTCACCATAACGAAAATAATAGAATAACCATCACATGATATAAATAAATCCGGAGGAAAAACTCCTCACAACAAATCCCACAACTGAAATAAGTAACGAAATACTGAATACTGAATTAATACATGCCAAAGTCTGAAAAACTGAAATGGAAATGTCTCTAATAGAATCTGGGCAACATGCCCTACAACTGAGGAATAATGAACATGGAATCCAAATGATAGAAGCGTCTAAAAGAAAATCCCTATAACTTCCACAAACAGCTACAGCTCGTCATCAGAATGAGAATCCTATGCCTGGTGTCCTTGTGGCTGGGCACCTAAAATGGTTTTACAAGAAAATAGATTTGAAAGCAAACGGGTCAGAGCCCGAATGTGGAGATATTTTAAAGACCTGCAAGTGCTTTAAAAACATTTAAAACATTAAATGCAAAATACATGTTAGGACGTGCACTCACATGAAATTCTCACCTCTCGACTACCTGTGCACTCCTAACGTACATTACCCATCTAAAAGGACACAAACTCCTAGATAAGTGACATCATATCTAGCTAGACTGTCATAGGTTCTACCCTTATTACTCGGTTCCTATTAACATTATAACGATCGCAATTAAATAGGGGGCTTAACGTAAATTCAGATTTTCGATATGTAATATATTTCACAATTGGTTAGCCCGTTATGTTTTCTCAAAACAATACCATAGTTTTATTCACAATATTAACATGAAGTTCCCATCAATTAAGTGTATATTTTTCACATCATAAATATACAATACAAGCACCCCGAGACTAGCTGCGGTGCACACATACTCTGCTATCCATCCCGGTACATCACGTACATAAGGATCACATATTCCGAATCTCTCAGGAATAGTTCACAGATAACAACATCACAAATAATGGAGGCGAACACAGTCACATCACATGGGTCACGCACATACCTGCGCTCCCACGATCAGCAGACTTATTAACATCCCAATAAGTCCTTCTCTGGCCTATGTTCATCGAGGTAACCAGTCTAAATCCGGGCAACACAAGGATTAGAGGGCCCTAAGCGAACGCAAACCTCCCATGATAGCAAGTATGGTAGGTATGTCATACACATAAAATTAATACATATATACTAAGTATGCACACGTCTTAGTAATCACCATAGTATATATTGGTACATATCTCTTCTCGTACTGACATATAATACTACACCATTTATATGTTCCCGGCTAATATAATTAATTAGGCCGTCAATAGCTCACATCGTAATAGACACTCACGTCCTACTTCACATTTTCCCTTAGGTTCAAACTACACTTTTAGGTTCGACTCGTCATTATATCCCAAACATCCCAAATATATCAATTACTCATCAAGGAAAGTCTATCTCTACCTATACACAAGGTTACTGGGAACTCGGGATCAAAACAGGCTAAAAATCCTAAACTGTCAACTCGTTCGAAGTCTCGTTCGAACGAGGCTGTTCGAACGAGACTTCGTTCGAACGAACTGAGTCTTCTAACGAGATCTCGTTCGAACGAAGTGGGCTTTCTAACGAGATCTCGTTCGAACGATCTATCGAACGAACTTCACCCTCGTTAGAAGTCAATGGTTAACTCATTAGAAGCTCATTCGAACGAGCTCGTTCGAACGACCTGGGTAGGTCTTCTAACGAGTGGCCAGATTCAAGCCCAGAATTTTTCTACTCGTTTTTCACCAATTTCTACTCCTCAATTCTCCTCTAAAATTCGTCCCAACAACGTTTTAAGGTCTCTAATCAATCCTAAACATATCAAGGTCACATACTAACGTATTTTAAGGGAATAATTCATCCTAAACATCACCAAATCACAAGTCCCATCACTTTTCCCCAATTTTTCAAGAACATAAACCCTAAGATTATAAATCATCAATTTCCAGAAATAAATCGGTTTTTATAACACATAAACTTATGATTCTCTTAATTCTATCTTCCAATAACATTTCTACATGCAAACCTATCTCCAAAATTTATTTACAACTCTAGTTTCATGGGTTTTCAATTATCTCCCAATTAATTATGATTATTGGATAGTCTAAGCATGGAAGAAGCATTTACTGCATAAAAACGTAAATTAACCACTTGCCTTGATTCAATCTCAGATTTTGATGACGATTTGATGAAGCTCTCTCTCTCTCCAAGCTTTTCTCCTCTATCTCTCTCTTTCCAAGCTTTCTTCTCCATTAGCTATGGTGGCTAGGGTTTGTTTTGGGAAAAATTAGAAACCTAGATTCTAATAACCTACGTAGCCTATTGGGTTAACATGGGTTGGTTAGTGGTTTAGTGGGTCAAATCCACATCAGATATAATTTACTAATTTTCGTCACTTTTAATTCCCAAAAGTACAAAATTACCAAAATACCCTTTATGTTGCCGGTATGGCCTAAAAATACCCCGGGACCCAAACTAAACCCCCGTCTAGTGTTTTCTGATTATCTCGACCCTTCCGGACGCGTTGGCGTACTCAAAACGACCATACGGTTAATAGAATTTAAATTCACTTTTATGATTAAAATAATTATATCCTGACGCGACTGTCTCACGCGTCCCAATAAAATGTCCAAATTGTCGTATATCAATCTCACGACAAATTTCATAATTCAATATTCATATATCATCATATATACTCAATATAGTCAAATACCAACTCACATCTCGCTAGTATTTTATCCGGATTAATTCCCAATTAATTCTCATTTAATTAATTAATCCCAAAAATAAATATCGCCAAAAATACGGGGTATTACATACTTCCCCCCTAATAACAGAATTTCGTCCCGAAATTCGGAACTAGAAAGTACCTGATAAAAACAACTCGGGATAACGTTCGCGCATCTCATCCTCGCGTTCCCATGTGGACTCCTCGACATTGTGATGTCGCCACTGAATATGCACTAACGGAACTATCTTTGACCGCAGCTTCCTCTCACTTCGGTCCAAAATAACAATCGGCCCCTCCTCGTAGGAGCTATCAGGCTGTAGATCAATCTCCTCCAAAGCGATGTGAGAATGAGCCAAATCGTCCCTGAGATATTTCCTTAGCGAGGAAATATAAAACACATTGTGAATCCGGTGTAAATGCTCCGGTAACCCGAGTCTATACGCAACTGGTCCAATCCGCTCAATAATAGGAAACGGCCCCACATATCTCGGTGCCAACTTCCCCTTCTTACCGAAACGCATAATCCCCTTCATAGGAGATACTCTGAGCAAAACCTGGTCCCCCACTTGGAACTCCCTGAAAGATCTCTTCGCATCAGCATAACTCTTCTGCCGGTCTTGAGCTAACCGAATGCGACTCCGAATCAACTCAATCCTTGCCGAAGTATCCTGAATCACTTCCGGCCCAAGTAGTTTGTTGTCCCCCACCTCTAACCAACATGCTGGGGAACGACAAGGCCTACCGTACAACGCCTCAAACGGAGCCATGCCAATAGTGAACTGGTAGGAGTTATTATAAGCAAACTCTACCAGTGGAAGGTATTGCTCCCATCCACCTCCAAAGCCAATAATGCACATGCGTAGCATGTCCTCCAACAGCTAATTTGTGCGCTCGGTCTGCCCATCGGTCTGCGGATGATAAGCCGTACTCAACCGCAATTCCGTGCCCAGGGCCTCCTGGAAACTCTCCCAAAACTGCGAAACAAATATCTTGTCTTTGTCAGACACGATATTTAGGGGCACACCGTGAAGTCTCACAATCTCTGAAATGAAGAGCTGGGCATACTGTCCCGTAGTGTAGTCAGTCCTTACGGGTAAAAAGTGAGCGACTTTTGACAACCTGTCCACAATTACCCAAACGGAGTCGTGACCCCTCTGCGACGTAGGCAACCCCGTGATAAAGTCCATGGATATGCTCTCCCACATCCACCTCGGAACCTCCAACGGCTGTAGAAGTCCTGTCGGTCTCTGATGATCCACTTTTTACTAGCTTACAAGTGGCGCATTTCGAAACAAACACAGCTATATCTCTCTTCATACCGCTCCACCAATACTAGCGTCTCATATCTTGGTCCATTTTGTCCCCTCTGGGATGTACCGCGAACCGTGAGCCGTGCGACTCTTCCATCACCTCGTGTCGCAATTCCTCCCTTTCCGGAACCACCAATCTCCCATTGAAGCGTAATCCCCGTTTGAGCTAACGGTATAGGACTCGGCTCCCTCTGCTAGTAATCGAACTATCTTCTCCTGACAGAACGAGTCATTAGCCTGTGCCCGTACTACCTTCGTGACAATCTGCGGTGTAACGGTCATCACAGACATGAAAGATCGGGCCACTGCATCCTGGTGTCCCAACTCCTTCCACTTTGCCTTCCACACCCCTGCCACCTCATCTTCTGGCCTACGGCTCAACGCGTCTGCTACCACGTTAGCCTTACCCGGGTGATACTGGATATCGAACTGGTAGTCCTTCACAAACTCAAGCCACCTCCTTTGCCGCATGTTCAACTCCTTCTGCGTGAACAGGTACTGTAGGGACTTGTGGTCCGTGAACAATTGGAACTTCGCCCCCAAAAGATAGTGCCTCCAAATCCGTAGGGCAAATACCACTGCCGCCAACTCCAAATCATGCGTGGGGTAATTCTTCTCATGAGGCTTAAGCTTACGGGAAGCATAAGCTATGGCCTGTCTCTCCTGCTGCAATACACCTCCAAGTCCTTGCAAAGACGCATCGGTGTAAACCAAATATTCAACTCCCGGTCTTGGCAATGCTAACACAGGTGCTGAGGTCAATTTATCCTTTAATTCATCGAATGCCAACTGACAGGCATCACTCCAGATAAATGGCACACCCTTACGAGTCATATGTGTCAAAGGACCCGCTATCTTCGAAAATCCTCGAATGAACCTCCTGTAGTATCCTGCTAGGCCCAAGAAACTATGAATCTCAGTCGGTGTCGTGGGCTGTCCCCACTCCCTCACCGCGGATACCTTCCCCGGATCAACAGATATCCCCCGGTCGGAAATAATGTGTCCCAAAAACTGGACCTCCTTCAGCCAAAACCCACATTTCTCATACTTTGCATACAACTCGTTCTGACGTAGTGTCTGCAAAACTTGCCTCAAATGTTCGGCGTGCTCCTCTTCTGTCTGGGAGTAAACCAGAATATCATCGATGAAGACAATGACAAACTGATCTAGGAAATCCCTGAACACTCTGTTCATCAAGTCCATAAACACTGCTGGAGCGTTGGTCAAACCAAAAGGCATAACCCGAAACTCATAAGAACCATATCTCGACAAGAATGCAGTCTTCGAGACATCCTCCTCCCTGATACGAAACTGATGGTATCCCGATCTCAAATCAATCTTCGAGAAGAAAGAAGCTCCTCTCAACTGGTCAAATAGGTCATCGATTCGAGGCAACGGATACTTATTCCATATCGTGACCTTGTTCAACTCCCGGTAGTCCATACACAATCTCAGTGAACCGTCCCTCTTCTTCACAAACAAAACTGGAGCGCCCCAAGGTGAGGTACTCCTGCGAATAAAGCCCTGACCTAACAGCTGCTCTATCTGATCTCGTAGCTCTCGCATCTCTGCCGGAGCTATACGGTACGGTGCGCGTGCTACAGGTCTCGTATCTGGCAATAGGTCTATAACAAAGTCTATCTCTCGACTGGGGGGTATGCCTGGTATCTCCTGAAACACATCTGAATACTCCCTGACAACTGGGATCGAATCTAAAGGAATCACAACCTCCTTAGAGGTATCCTCCTCTAGGTAATACAAATGAGCGGTCGAGCCTCCCTCTGGGCGAGGCATCGCCACTACAAACATCTCTTGCCCTGGAATGGCAAAACCAATGCTCCCATCGAAGCAATCAATCATGGCTCTATAATCAGCGAGTCAATCCATACCGATAATCACATCGTGGACATGCATATCTAATACCAACATATCTGCAGGTAATACCAGACTACCAATCTCTACCCCCACTCCCCGGCATATAAAGAAAATAAGTGACCCATTCCCTAATGGTGAGTCGACACACGTCACTGTGCTCTCCGCTGTGGCTAACAACCCTAAAGCCTTCACGAAATGAGTAGCTATAAAAACAATGTGTAGCCCCCGTATCAAACAATACCCGACCCATAGTGCCATGGATAGGAAACGTACGCTCAATCGCGGGCGGTGCCTGTGGAACTGCTGCCTGGTGGACGTTATAGACACGTCCATACAGTAGCTACCCCTGTTGAGCTGGGACTGCTGGAATGGGTGGCAATGCTGCCATCTGTGGCGGTGCGGGGGGAGCGGCGGGAAACATAGGCCTCTGCGGCTCCTGGCGAGCATCCTGCTGCTGCTGCTGTGGGGCCCTACCCCTATCAGGACAATCCTGTCATTTATGGCCAGTCTTGCCACAAACATAACACTTCTCTGGGAAGTTCCCTCCTCTCTGCCCCTGCTGTCCCTGGCCCTGGTGGCCGTTACCGTTCCTCCCTTGGCCCTACTGGCCCTGCTGAAACTGCTGCCCATTCTGCCCCTGTTGGCCCTGATGGCCGTTTGGACCCTGATGGCCCTGACGGAAACCTCCCTGTCCGTGCCTGTAATTCCCTGATCTGAACCTCTTCTGATCCCCCTACTGGGAACCCTTCTCACCCTGTCTCTGCCCCTGAACAGATTGTGCCCCACCGGCACCATGTCCTCCAGTCCTGCCCTGATGGCTAGACTCTCCCGATCTCTTGCCCTCAGCCATATGAAAGAGGTGATCCTGGCAGTGTAGCAAAGCAGCGTTAACCACATCAGAATAAGTGGCCAACGAAAGGTTCCCTAACAGATGCTGACGGATCCTCCATGTCAACCCGTCGGTGAATTTCTCAATCTTCTTCTTTTCTGTCGGTATCTCATCCGGAACGATATTCAACAGATTCGTGAACTCGGCCTCATACTCGGCCACGGTCTTACCCTCTTGCTTCAGATTCATCAGTTTCCTCCTCATTTCTGTGTGAACAGCTGACGGAAAGTACTTGCGGTCGAACCGCACCCAAAAGTCCTGAATAGTGAGAGTATCCCTCTCCTCCACGGTGGTAATAGACTCCCACCACTGCAGTGCATATCCAACTAGATTAAAAGTATCTAGCACCTGCTTCTGAACGTCCGTGCACTCATACATCCTCAAGTGCCTCTGCATATCCTTCCTCCACTGGCTCGAGACTACCACATCTGAGCTACCTGCAAACTCTGGCGGATGCGCTTTCTGAAAAGCAGCACGTACACGTTCCCAAGCAGACGGGAATGCATTTGCCTGTACGGGCGCGGCAACCGACGCCTGAGGTGGTGCCTGCTGAACTACGGCAATTGCGGCATTTACCGCTTGGGCTACATAGGCTGCAACCTCAGCGGCGTTCATCATGCCCTGAACTGGAGCGGGCTGGGGTTCTGGCGTTGCATCCCTGGGAACTCGTCGTGCACATCGTGGAGGCATCTGAAGTAAGAATAAAGTTTATAAGTTCACAGTTTATAAACTTAAAATAGCTGAAGAACGAAGCATACACAAAAAGAGTACAACAGTCCTAAAATATAGGGCTCTATATCAAAGAAAACTTAGCGGAAACATAATAGCCGTACAGATCCTAAAGGACACTAGAACCTGATGCTCTGATAGCACCTGTGACACCCCGACTAATTAAATACCGGGTAGCTACTCCTTTATTAAATTAAATCAAAATGCCAAGTTGGCTCAGTTAATAGCATCACTGTCGAAAACATTTTATTATTACTAACCACCTAGTATTTAAAAAGTAAGTTGTCAAATTTTAATTAAAGTCTGATTAACATGCAGAAAAAGATTTAAAGCAAGAATAATATCACCATTCACCATAACGAAAATAATAGAATAACCATCACATGATATAAATAAATCCGGAGGAAAAACTCCTCACAACAAATCCCACAACTGAAATAAGTAACGAAATACTGAATACTGAATTAATACATGCCAAAGTCTGAAAAACTGAAATGGAAATGTCTCTAATAGAATCTGGGCAACATGCCCTACAACTGAGGAATACTGAACATGGAATCCAAATGATAGAAGCGTCTAAAAGCAAATCCCTGTAACTTCCACAAACAGCTACAGCTCGTTATCGGAAATAGAATCCTATGCGTGGTGTCCTTATGGCTGGGCACCTAAAATGGTTTTACAAGAAAATAGATTTGAAAGCAAACGGGTTAGAGCCCGAATGTGGAGATATTTTAAAGACCTGCAAGTGCTTTAAAAACATTTAAAACATTAAATGCAAAATACATGTTAGGACGTGCACTCACATGAAATTCTCACCTCTCGACTACCTGTGCACTCCTAACGTACATTACCCATCTAAAAGGACACAAACTCCTAGCTAAGTGACATCATATCTAGCTAGACTGTCATAGGTTCTACCCTTATTACTCGGTTCCTATTAACATTATAACGATCGCAATTAAATAGGGGGCTTAACGTAAATTCAGATTTTCGATATGTAATATATTTCACAATTGGTTAGCCCGTTATGTTTTCTCAAAAAAATACCATAGTTTTATTCACAATATTAACATGAAGTTCCCATCAATTAAGTGTATATTATTCACATCATAAATATACAATACAAGCACCCCGAGACTAGCTGCGGTGCACACATTCTCTGCTATCCATCCCGGTACATCACGTACATAAGGATCACATATTCCGAATCTCTCAGGAATAGTTCACAGATAACAACATCACAAATAATGGAGGCGAACACAGTCACATCACATGGGTCACGCACATACCTGCGCTCCCACGATCAGCAGACTTATTAACATCCCAATAAGTCCTTCTATGACCTATGTTCATCGAGGTAACCAGTCTAAATCCGGGCAACACAAGGATTAGAGGGCCCTAAGCGAACGCAAACCTCCCGTGATAGCAAGTATGGTAGGTATGTCATACACATAAAATTAATACATATATACTAAGTATGCACACGTCTTAGTAATCACCATAGTATATATTGGTACATATATCTTCTCGTACTAACATATAATGCTACACCATTTATATGTTCCCGGCTAATATAATTAATTAGGCCGTCAATAGCTCACATCGTAATAGACACTCACGTCCTACTTCACATTTTCCCTTAGGTTCAAACTACACTTCTAGGTTTGACTCCTCATTATATCCCAAACATCCCAAATATATCAATTACTCATCAAGGAAAGGCTATCTCAACCTATACACAAGGTTACTGGGCACTCGGGATCAAAACAGGCTAAAAAGCCTAAACTGTCAACTCGTTCGATGTCTCGTTCGAACGAGGCTGTTCGAACGAGACTTCGTTCGAACGAACTGAGTCTTCTAACGAGATCTCGTTCGAACGAAGTGGGCTTTCTAACGGGATCTCGTTCGAACGATCTATCGAACGAACTTCACCCTCGTTAGAAGTCAATGGTCAACTCGTTAGAAGCTCGTTCGAATGAGCTCGTTCGAACGACCGGGGTAGGTCTTCTAACGAGTGGCCAGATTGAAGCCCATAATTTTTCTACTCGTTTTTCACCAATTTCTACTCCTCAATTCTCCTCTAAAATTGGTCCCAACAACGTTTTAAGGTCTCTAATCAATCCTAAACATATCAAGGTCACATACTAACGTATTTTAAGGGAATAATTCATCCTAAACATAACCAAATCACAAGTCCCATCACTTTTCCCCAAATTTTCAAGAACATGAACCCTAAGATTATAAATCGTCAATTTCCAGAAATAAATCCGTTTTTATAACACATAAACTTATGATTCTCTTAATTCGATCTTCCAATAACATTTCTACATGCAAACCTATCTCCAAAATTTATTTACAACTCTAGTTTCATGGGTTTTCAATTATCTCCCAATTAATTATGATTATTGGATAGTCTAAGCATGGAAGAAGCATTTACTGCATAAAAACGTAAATTAAACCACTTGCCTTGATTCAATCTCAGATTTTGATGACGATTTGATGAAGCTCTCTCTCTCTCCAAGCTTTTCTCCTCTATCTCTCTCTTTCCAAGCTTTCTTCTCCAATAGCTATGGTGGCTAGGGTTTATTTTGGGAAAAATTAGAAACCTAGATTCTAATAACCTACGTAGCCTATTGGGTTAACATGGGTTGGTTAGTGGTTTAGTGGGTCAAATCCACATCAGATATAATATACTAATTTTCGTCACTTTTAATTCCCAAAAGTACAAAATTACCAAAATACCCTTTATGTTGCCGGTATGGCCTAAAAATACCCCGGGACCCAAACTAAACCCCCGGCTAGTGTTTTCTGACTATCTCGACCCTTCCGGACGCGTTGGCGCACTCAAAACGACCATATGGTTAATAGAATTTAAATTCACTTTTATGATTAAAATAATTATATCCTGACGCGACTGTCTCACGCGTCCCAATAAAATGTCCAAATTGTCGTATATCAATCTCACGACAAATTTCATAATTCAATATTCATATATCATCATATATACTCAATATAGTCAAATACCAACTCACATCTCGCTAGTATTTTATCCGGATTAATTCCCAATTAATTCTCATTTAATTAATTAATCCCAAAATTAAATATCGCCAAAAATACGGGGTATTACATAAGCCTTCTAATCTAAGGTTGAAATATTGAATAAGTTTGGGGCTATGCTTTGTAGATAAAAAGGAGTAATTTTGGAGAGGTCTTCTAGTTTTAAAGTTTGCGAAAAATTGATTGGAAAAGTCAAGCCACGAATTTGTTGATATATAAAGGATGAAGAGTTTGATTAAGAAAAGAGTTGTAATGACATACAAACACTAAAATATTTATTCCGGACAATCGCATCGTTGGAATTGGATGAAATTTGGGCAAGAATTAGATGAAGATAAGATGAAGATTCATAAAAAAATTCAACTCGATCGGACGGTCCAATATTTTTAAATATTTTTTGATGTAGAGATATTTATGTTTTGAGGACTCTTAGAGAGTTTTACGTTTGAGGACTCTTCTATCTAATAAAAATTCTATTAAAACTCCATGTTAATTCCGATTACAATTCCGTTTGAAAATTTATTTTTCAAATATAAAATTAACATTTTAAATTATAAAATTTATAAAATCCAGAATTTCTTTTTCATCTGATTTCATAAATTAATTTAAAAATTTCCATTTAAAAAATTCGGGTTGTTACATACTTCCCCACTAACAAGGAATTTCGCCCTCCAAATTTATCGAAGCCTAACAATTAAAAATAAAACCACACCAACAATCTCCAAAATAAATCTCGTCTCCAAAAATCAACTTGAAATACCGTACATCTAACCTCGATGCCTAACACGACTTATCACCAAAATTTTCCATCACCAAACAACCTGTCTAACTCGCATGCTAGACACCAAACCCAAGATCCGAGGGTTGTCGTATACCTAAGCTCTGATACCATCTCTAAAAACACCGCACGCCCAAAAAAAAGATACGCGGTGTGGTAATACAATAAAACGAAACTAAATCCATCAATCAACAAGTATAAAGCATCTAAATGTCCATAATATAAATACAACTCCATAATTTTTTTTATTTCGACAATAAAGATTACAATAATTTTCATTCGACTATAAAATTCTGCAACTAAAAATTACACCACTAATTATTACAACAAAAATACATCGTCCAATCCACGCTCTAAAATAATTCTCCAAAATAGTCCATAGCATCCCAATCTACTTTAACCTGCCAACTAAAAGAAAATACGGGGAAGTACACAATATGACAGGAATATATTCAAAAAAATAATAGCACGATGAATAAATCGCAGCAATACAAATCCGCGTATACAAATCAAATGCAATACTCTAGCCTTATTTCAATATTAATTTCTCAACAACACATCAATGAGTCACTAGGCCTCACCTCACCGCACCTATGCATTCTTAAGCATATCCGAATTTCGGACTTTTGGCAGTTGCCCATTCTCCGTGCCATATTAAAATTTCATGACACTATGCTCAAATCACAATATAATACATCACAATGAATCAAATTATATTCCAGCAATTTTCATATTTCAAAGAATATCACAATTCAATATGAGTGCAATCGACACAGAAATCAAACGGAATACTCTCGGGAGAATTTAGGAGCATATTGTGTAAGTCCCGTACCTTAAAATCATCACATGAATCGACACATAAAAATCAGCCTCTAAATCTGATCGCACCATCACGTTCCTCTTGCAAAATTAATCAAATCTCGTTCTACCCCAAACTCGAGAAAACACCAAATAATCCTTGTTATCTAAGGTTGAAATCTTGTATAAGTTTGGGGCTATGGTTTGTAGATAAAAGGGAGTAATTTTGGAGAGGTCTCCTGGTTGAAAAGTTTAAGAAAAAGTGATTTGAAAAGCCAACCCACGAATTTGTTGATATATAAAGGATTAAGAGTTTGATTAAGAAAAGAGTTCTAATCAGATACATACACTAAAACATTTATTCCTGACAATCACATTGTTTGAATGCGATGAAATTTGGGCAAGAATTAGCCGAAGACAAGATGAAGCCAATAAAAAATTTCAGCTCGATTGGCAAGTCCAATATTTTTAAATATTTTTTGATTTAGAGAGTTTTATGTTTTGAGGACTCTTCTTATAATAAAACTTCAGTTAAACCTCAAGGTTAATTCCGATTCCAATTCTGTTTGAAAATTTATTTTTCAAATATAAAAACTAACATTTTAAATTATAAAATTTATAAAATCAAAAATTTCTTTTTTCTACGATTTCATAAATTAATGTAAAAATTTCCATTTAAAAACTTCGTGTTGTTACATACTTCTCCACAAACAAGGAATTTCGCCCTCCAAATTCAACGAATCCTAACACTCAAAAATCAGGCCACAACAACAATCTCCAAAAAGAAATTTCGTCTAAAAAAATCAACTTTAAATACCTCACATCTAACCTCGATGCCTAACACGACTTATCACCCAAAAAAATTATTTCCAAAAAACTTGTCTAACCCGCATGAAATACCCAAATCCCAAGACCCGAGGGTTGTCGTATACCTAAGCTCTGATACCATCTCTAGAAACCCCGCACGCTTAAAAAAAAGACACGCGGCATGCTACTATGATAAAACTAAATAAATTCATGAATTAACAAGTATAAAGCATCTAAATATCCATAATATAAATACAACTCTATAATGTTTTGATTTCGACAAGAAAAATTACAATAATTTTCTCTCGACTATAAAATTCTCCATCTAAAAATTACACCACTAATTATTAGAACAAAAATACATCTTCCAATCCATGCTCTAAAATAAGTCTCCAAAATAGTCGATAGCGTCCCAATACACGCTAACCTGCCAACTAAAATAAAATACGGGGAAGTACACAATATGAGAGGAATAGATGCTAAAAAATAATAACACGATGAATAAATCGCAACAATACAAATCCGCGTATACAAATAAAATGCAATACTCTAGCATTATATCAATATTAATTTCTCAACAACAGGCCTCACCTCACCGCGCCTATGCATCCTTAAGCATATCCGGATTTTGGACTTTTGACGGGTGGCCCTTCTCCGTGCCATATTAAAATCTCATGACACTATGCTCAAATCACAATATAATATATCACAACGAATCAAGTTAGATTCCAACAATTTCAAATTTCCAAGAATAGCACAATTTAATATGTGTGCAAGCGACACAAACATCAAACAGAATACTCTCGAGAGAATTTGGGAGCATATTGCGTAAGCCCGGTACCTCAAAATCATCACATGATCGACACATAGAAATCAGCCTCTAGATCTGATCACACAATGACGTTCTTCTCGCAAAAATAATCAAATCTCATTCTAGCCCAAACTCGAAAAAACACCAAATAAGCCTTCTAATCTAAGGTTGAAATCTTGAATAAGTTTGGGGCTATGGTTTGTAGATGTAAGGGAGTACTGGTTGAAAAGTTTGAGAAAAAGGGATTTGAAAGGCCAAGCCACGAATTTGTTGATATATAAAGGATTAAGAGTTTCATTAAGAAAAGAGTTCTAATCAGATACAAACACTAAAAAATTTATTCAGGACGATCGGACCGTTGTAATAGGATGAAATTTCGGCAAGAATTAGCTGAAGATGAGATGATTCTGCATAAAAACATTCAACTCGATCGGACGGTCCAATATTTTTAAATATTTTTTGTTCTTGAGATTTTTATGTTCTAAGGACTCTTAGAGAGTTTTACGTTTTGAGGACTCTTCTATATAATAGAAATTCAATTAAAACTCCATGTTAATTCCGATTCCAATTCTGTTTGAAAATTTATTTTTTAAATATAAAAACCAACATTTTAAATTATAAAATCCAAAATTTCATTTTCATTCGATTTCATAAATTAATTTAAAAATTCCCATTTAAAAATTCGAGTTGTTACATACTTCCCCACTTACAAGGAATTACGCCCTCGAAATTCAATGAAGCCTAACACTAAAAAATCAGGCCACACCAAAAATCTCCAAAAATAAATGTCGTCTCCAAAAATCAACTTTAAATACTTCACATCTAACCTCGATACCTAACACGACTTCTCACCAAAAAATTCTATATCCAAAAAACCTGTCTAACTCGCATGCTAGACCCAAAACACAAGACCCGAATCATATACCTAAGCTCTGATACCATCTCTAGCAACCCCGCACACAAAAAAAAAGACATGCGGAGTGCTAATATGATAAAACTAAACCAAATCCATCAATCAATAAGTATAAAGCATCTAAATGTCCATAATATAAATATAACTCCACAATTTTTTAATTTCGACAATAAAGATTACAATAATTTTCTCTCGACTATAAAATTCTCCAACAAAAAATTACATCACCAATTATTACAACAAAAATACATCTTCCAATCCATGCTCTAAAATATTTCTCCAAAATAGTCCATAGCGTCCCAATACGCGCTAACCTGCCAACTAAGTGAAAATACGGGGAAGTACCCAATATGACAGGAATATATTATAAAAAATAATAGCACGATGAATAAATCGCAACAATGCGAATCCACGTATACAAATCAAATGCAATACTCTAGCACTATATTTATATTAATTTCTCAAAAACATAACAATGAGTCACCAGGCCTCACATCACCGCGCCTACGCATTCTTAAGAATATTCAGATTTTGGACTTTTGGCGGTTGCCCATTCTCCGTATTATATTAAAATTTCATAACACTATGCTCAAATCACAATATAAGATATCACAATGAATCAAATTAGATTCCAACAATTTTCATATTTCAAAGAATATCACAATTCAATATGAGTGCAATCGACACAGAAATCAAACGGAATACTCTCGAGAGAATTTATGAGCATATTGTGTAAGTCCCGTACCTCAAAATCATCACATGTATCGACACATAAAAATCAGCATCTAAATCTACTCGCACCATCACGTTCCTCTTGTAAAAATAATCAAATATCGTTCTAACCCAAACTCGAGAAAACACCAAATAATCCTTGTTATTTAAGGTTGAAATCCTGAATAAGTTTCGGGCTGTGGTTTTGATGATAAAATGGAGTAATTTTGGGAAGGTCTACTGGTTGAAAAGTTTGAGAAAAAGTGATTTGAAAAACCAATCCACGAATTTGTTGATATATAAAGGATTAAGAGTTTGATTAAGAAAAGAGTTCTAATCAGATACATACACTAAAAAACTTATTTCGGACAATCGCACCATTCGAATACGATGAAATTTGGGAAAGATTTAACCGAAGACAAGATGAAGCCACATAAAAAATTTCAGCTCGATCGAAATGTCCAATATTTTTAAATTTTTTGTTGTAGAGAGTTTTATGTTTTGAGGACTCTTAGAGAGTTTTATGTTTTGCGGACTCTTCTATATAATAAAATTTCAATTAAAGCTCAATGTTAATTTCGATTCCAATTCTGTATGAAAATTTATTTTTCAAATATAAAAACATACATTTTAAATTATAAAATTTATAAAATCCAAAATTTCTTTTTTCACCGATTTCATAAATTAATTTAAAATTTTCCATTTAAAAAATTCGTGTTGTTACATACTTCCCCACTAACAAGGAATTTCGCCCTCCAAATTCAACGAAGCCAACCACTCAAAAATCAGGCCACACCAACAATCTCCAAAAATAAATCTCGTCTCAAAAACTCAACTTTAAATACCTCACATCTAACCTCGATGCCTAACACGACTTATAACTAAAAAATTTTATATCCAAAAAACCTGTCTAACCCGCATGAAATAAACAAAACCGAAGACCACAGGGTTGTCTTATACCTAAGCTCTGATACCATCTGTAATAACCCCGCATGCCAAAAAAAGACATGAGGCATGCTACAATGATAAAACTAAACTAAATCCATGAATCAACAAGTATAGAGCATCTAAATATCCATAATAAAAATACAACTCCACAATTATTTTATTTCGATAATAAAGATTACAATAATTTTCTCATGACTATAAAATTCTCCATCTAAAAATTACACCACTAATTGTTACAACTAAAATACATCTTCCAATCCATGCTCTAAAATAATTCTTCAAAATAGTTCATAGCGTCCCAATACACGCTAACCTGCCAACTAAAAGAAAATACGAGGAAGTACACAATATGAGAGGAATAGATGCTAAAAAATAATAACACGATGAATAAATCGCAACAAAACGAATCCACGTATACAAATCAAATGCAATACTCTAGCATTATTTCAATATTAATATCCTAACAACACATCAATAAGTCACCAGGCCTCACCTCACCGTGCCTATGCATTCTTAAGCGTGTTCGGATTTTGGACTTTTGACGGGTGCCCATTCTCCGTGCCATATTAAAATCTCATAACACTATGCTCAAATCATAATATAATATATCACAACGAATCAAGTTAGATTCCAACAAGTTTCAGATTTCAAAGAATAGCCCAATTCAATATGAGTGCAATCGACACAAAAATCAAACAGAATACTCTCTAGAGAATTTGGGAGCATATTGTGTAAGTTTCGTACCTCAAAATCATCACATGATCGACACATAGAAATCAGCCTCTCGATCTGATCGCACCATGACGTTCTTCTCGCAAAAATAATCAAATCTCATTCTAACCCAAACTCGAAAAAACACCAAATAAGCCTTCTAATCTAAGGTTGAAATCTTGAATAAGTTTGGGGCTATGGTTTGTAGATGAAAGGCAGTACTGGTTGAAAAGTTTGAGAAAAAGTGATTTGAAAATCCAAGCCACGAATTTGTTGATATATAAAGGATTAAGAGTTTGATTAAGAAATGATTCTAATCAGATACAAAGACTAAAAAATTTATTTCGGACGATCGGACCGTTGCAATAGGATGAAATTTGGGCAAGAATTAGCTAAAGACGAGATGATTCTGCATAAAAACATTCAGCTCGATCGGATGGTCCAACATTTTTAAATATTTTTTGTTGTAGAGATTTTTATGTTTTGAGGACTCTTTGAGAGTTTTACGTTTTGAGGACTCTTCTATATAATAAAAGTTCAATTAAAACTCCATGTTAATTTCGATTCCAATTCTGTTTGAAAATTTATTTTTCAAATATAAAAACCAATATTTTAAATTATAAAATTTATAAAATCCAAAATTTCATTTTATTCCGATTTCATAAATTAAATGAAAAATTCGCATTTAAAAAATTCGAGTTGTTACATACTTCCCCAGTTACAAGGAATTTCGAACTCAAAATTCAACGAAGCCTAACACTCAAAAACCAGGCCACACCAACAATCTCCATAAATAAAGGTCGTCTCCAAAAATCAACTTTAAACACTTCACATCTAACCTCGATGCCTAACATGACTTATCAGAAAAAATTTCTATCTCCATAAAACCTATCTAACTCGCATACTAGACCCAAAACCCAAGACCCGAGGGTTGTCGTATATATAAGCTCTGATACCATCTCTAGCAACCCCGCAGGCCAAAAAAAAGACATGTGGCTTGCTACTACGATAAAACTAAACTAAATCCATCAATCAACAAGTATAAAGCATCTAAATGTCCATAATATAAATACAACTCCATAATTTTTTTATTTCGACAATAAAGATTACAATAATTTTCTCTCGACTATAAAATTCTCCAAAATAGTCCATAACGTCCCAATCCGCGCTAACCTGCCAACTAAGTAAAAATACGGGGAAGCACACAGTATGACAGGAATATATTCTAAAAAAATAGTAGCACGATGAATAAATCGCAACAATGCGAATCCACGTATACAAATCAAATGCAATACTCTACCACTATATAAATATTAATTTCTCAAAAACATATCAATGAGTCACCAGGCCTCACATCACCGCGCCTATGCATTCTTAAGCATATCCGGATTTCGGACTTTTGGTGGCTGCCCATTCTCCGTACCATAGTAAAATTTCATGACACTATGCTCAAATCACACTATAATATATCACAATGAATCAAATTAGATTCCAACAATTTTCATATTTCAAAGAATATCACAATTCAATATGAGTGCAATCGACACAGAATTCAAACGGAATACTCTCGAGAGAATTTATGAGCATAATGTGTAAGTCCCGTACCTCAAAATTATCACATGAATCGACACAAAAAAATCAGCATCTAAATCTAATCGCACCATCATGTTCCTCTTGCAAAAATAATCAAATCTCATTTTAACCCAAACTCGAGAAAACACCAAATAATCCTTATTATCTAAGGTTGAAATCTTGAATAAGTGTGGGGTTATGGTTTGTAGATAAAATGGAGTAATTTTGGAGTGGTCTCCTGGTTGAAAAGTTTGAGAAAAAGTGATTTAAAAAGCCAAGACACGAATTTGTTGATATATAAACGATTAAGAGTTTGATTAAGAAAAGATTTCTAATCAGATACATACACTAAAAAATTTATTTCGGACAATCGCACCGTTGGAATACGATGAAATTGGGGCATGATTTAGCCGAAGACAAGATGAAGCCACATAAAAAATTTCAGCTCGATTGAAAAGTCCAATATTTTTAAATTTTTTTGTTGTAGAGAGTTTCATGGTTTGAGGACTCTTAAAGATTTTTATGTTTTGAGGACTCTTCTATAGAATAAAACTTCAATTAAAGCTCCATGTTAATTCTGATTCCAATTCTGTTTGATTTTTTTTTTTCAAATATAAATACCAACATTTTAAATTATAAAATTTATAAAATCCAAAATTTCTTTTTTCTCCGATTTCATAAATTAATTTAAAAATTTCCATTTCAAAAATTTGTGTTGTTACGTACTTCCCCACTAACAAAGAATTTCGCTCTTCAAATTCAACGAAGCCTAACACCAAAAAATCAGTCCACACCAACAATCTCCAGAAATAAATCTCGTCTCAAAAAATCAACTTTAAATACCTCACATCTGACCTCGATGCCTAACAAGACTTATCACTAAAAAAATTTATATCCAAAAAGCCTGTCTAACCCGCATGCAATACCCAAAATCAAGGACCCGAGGGTTGTCGTATACCTAAACTCTGATACCATTTGTAATAACCCCTCGCGCTAAAAAAAGACATACGGTGTGCTACAATGATAAAACTAAACTAAATCCTTGAATCAACAAGTATAGAGCATCTAAATATCCCTAATATAAATACAACTCAACAATTTTTTTTATTTCGATAATAAAGATTACAATAATTTTCTCTCGACTATAAAATTCTCCATCTAAAAATTACACCACTAATTGCTACAACAAAAATAAATCTTCCAATCCATGCTCTAAAATAATTCTCCAAAATAGTTCATAGCGTCCCAATCCACGCTAACCTGCCAACTAAAAGAAAATACGGGGAAGCACACAATCTGAGAGGAATATATGCTAAAAAATAATAACACGATGAATAAATCATAACAAAACGAATCCACGTATACAAATCAAATGCAATAATCTAGAATTATTTCAATATTAATATCTTAAGAACACATCAATGAGTCACCAGGCCACATCTCACCGCACCTATGCATTCATAAGCATGTCCGAATTTTGGACTTTTGACGGGTGCCCGTTCTCCGTTCCATATTAAAATCTCATGACATTATGCTCAAATCACAATATAATATATCACAGTGAATCAAGTTAGATTCCCACAATTTTCAGATTTCAAAGAATAGCACAATTCAATATGAGTGCAATTGACACAAAAATCAAACAGAATACTCTCGAGAGAATTTGGGAGCATATTGTGTAAGTCTCGTACCTCAAAATCATCACATGATCGACACATAGAAATGAGTTTCTCGATCTCAATACACCATGACGTTCTTCTCGCATAAATAATCAAATCTCATTCTAGCCCAAACTACAAAAAAAAACACCAAATAAGCCTTCTAATCTAAGGTTGAAACCTTGAATAAGTTTGGGGCTATGGTTTGTAGATGAAAGGGAGTACACATTGAAAAGTTTGAGAAAAGGTGATTTGAAAAGCCAAGCCACGAATTTGTTGATATATAAAGGATTAAAAGTTTGATTATGAAAAGAGTTCTAATCATATACAAACACTAAAAAATGTATTCTGGACGATCGGACTATTGCAATAGGATGAAATTTGGGCAAGAATTAGCTGAAGACGAGATGATTCTGCATAAAAACATTCAGCTCGATCGGACGGTCCAATATTTTTAAATATTTTTTGCTGTAGAGAATTTTATTTTTTGAGGAATCTTAGAGAGTTTTACGTTTTGAGGACTCTTCTATATAATAAAAATTCAATTAAAACTCCATGTTAATTCCGATTCCAATTTTGTTTGAAAACTTATTTTTCAAATATAAAATCCAACATCTTAAATTATAAAATTTATAAAATCCAAAATTTTATTTTCATCCAATTTCATAAATTAATTTAAAAATTCCCATTTAAAAAATTCGAGTTGTTACATACTTCCCCACTTACAAGGAATTTCGCCCTCGAAATTCAACGAAGCATAACACTCAAAAATCAGGCCACACCAACAATCTCCAAAAATAAATCTCGTCTCCAAAAATCAACATTAAATACTTCACATCTAACTTCGATGCCTAACAAGACTTATCAGCAAAAATTTCTATCTCCAAAAAACCTGTCTAAATCGCATGCTAGGCCCAAAATCCAAGATCCGAGGGTTGCCGTATACCTAAGCTCTGATACCATCTCTAGAAATCCCGCACGCTAGAAAAAAGACTTGCGCGTGCTACTACAATAAAACTAAACTAAATCCATCAACCAACAAGTATAAAATATCTAAATGTCCACAATATAAATACAACTCCACAATTTTTTTGTTTCGACAATACAGATTGCAATAATTTTCTCTCGACTATAAAATTCTCCAACTAAAAATTACATCACTAATTATTACAAAAAAAATTCATCTTGCAATCCATGCTAAAAATAATTCTCCAAAATAGTCCATAGCGTCCCAATCCGCGCTAACTAGCCAACTAAGTGAAAATACGGGGAAGTACACAATATGACAAGAATATATTCTAAAAAATAATATCACGATGAATAAGTCGCAACAATGTGAATCCGCGTATACAAATCAAATGAAATACTCTACCACTATATGTATATTATTTTTTCAAAAACACATCAATGAGTCACCAGGCCTCTCATCACCGCGCCTATGCATTCTTAAGCATATTCGGATTTTGGACTTTTGGCGGCTGCCCATTCTCCGTGCCATATTAAAATTTCATGACCCTATGCTCAAATCACAATATAATATATCACAATGAATCAAATTAGATTCCAACAATTTTCATATTTCAAAGAATATCACAATTCAATATGAGTGCAATGGACACAGAAATCAAACGAAATAATCTCGAGAGAATTTATGAGCATATTGTGTAAGTTCCGTACCTCAAAATCATCACATAAATTGACACGTAAAAATCCGCATCTAAATCTACCATCACGTTCCTCTTGCAAAAATAATCAAATCTCGTTCTAGCCCAAACTCGAGAAAACACCAAATAATCCTTATTATCTAAGGTTAATAAGTTTGGGGCTATGTTTTGTAGATAAAATGGAGTAATTTTGGAAAGGTCTCCCGATTGAAAAGTTTGAAAAAAAGTGATTTGAAAAGCCAACCCACGAATTTGTTGATATATAAAGGATTAAGAGTTTGATTAAGAAAAGAGTTCTAATCAGATACATACACTAAAAAATGTATTTCGGAAAATCGCGCCATTGGAATGCGATGAAATTTGGGAAAGAAATAGCCGAAGACAAGATGAATCCACATAAAAAATTTCAGCTCGATCGGGAAGTCCAATATTTTTAAATTTTTTTGTTGTAGAGAGTTTTATGTTTTGAGGACTCTTCTATATAATAAAACTTCAATTAAAGCTCCATGTTAATTCCGATTCCAATTCTGTTTGAAAATTTATTTATCAAATATAAAAACCAACATTTTAAATTATAAACTTTATAGAATCCAAATTTTTTTTCTCCGATTTCATAAATTAATTTAAAAATTTCCATTTAAAAAATTCGTGTTGTTACATACTTCCCCACTAACAAGGAATTTCTCCCTCCAAATTCAACGAAGCCTAACACTCAAAAATCAGGCCACACTAACAATCTCCAAAAATAAATCTCGTCTCAAAAAATCAACTTTAAATACCTCACATCTAACCTCGATGCCTAACACGACTTATCACTAAAAAATTTTATATCCAAAAAACGTGTTTAACCCACATGTAATACACAAAACTCAAGACCCGAGGGTTGTCGTATACTTAATCTCTGATACCATCTGTAATAACCCCGCATGCCAAAAAAAGACATGCGACGTGCTACAATGATAAAACTTAACTAAATCCATGAATCAACAAGTATAGAGCATCTAAATATCCATAAAAAATACAACTCCACAATTTTTTTTATTTCGATAATAAAGATTACAATAATTTTTTCTTGACTATAAAATTCTCCATCTAAAAATTACACCACTAATTGTTACAGCAAAAAAACATCTTCCGATCCATGCTCTAAAATAATTCTCCAAAATAGTTCATTGCGTCCCAATCCACGCTAACCTGCCAACTAGAAGAAAATACGGGAAAGTACACAATATGAGAGGAATAGATGCAAAAAAAATAATAACACGATGAATAAATCGCAACAAAACGAATATACGTATATAAATCATATGCAATAATCTTGCATTATTTCAATTTTAATATCTTAACGACACATCAATAAGTCACCAAGCCTTACCTCACCACGCCTATGCATTCTGAAGAATGTTCAAATTTTGGACTTTTGACGGGTGCCCATTCTCCGTGCCATATTAAAATCTTATGATACTATGCTCAAATCACAATATAATATATCACAACGAATCAAGTTAGATTCCAACATTTTTCAGATTTCAAAGAATAACCCAAATCAATAAGAGTGCAATCGACACAAAAATCAAACAGACACGTACCTCAAAATCATCACATGATCGACATATAGAAATCAGCCTCTCGATCTGATAGCACCATGACGTTCTTCTCGTAAAAATAATCAAATCTCATTCTAACCCAAACTCGAAAAAACACCAAATAAGCCTTCTAATCTAAGGTTGAAATCTTGAATAAGTTTGGGGCTATAGTTTGTAGATGAAAGGCAGTACTAGTTGAAAAGTTTGAGAAAAAGTGATTTGAAAAGCCAAGCCACGAATTTGTTGATATATAAAGGATTAAGATTTTGATTAAGAAAAGAGTTCTAATCAGATACAAACACTAAAAAATTTATTCCAAATGATCGGACCGTTGTAATAGGATGAAATTTGGGCAAGAATTAGATGAAGACGAGATGATTTTGTATAAAAACATTTAGCATGATCGGACGGTCCAATATTTTTAAATATTTTTTTTGTAGAGATTTTTATTTTTTGAGGACTCTTAGAGAGTTTTGCGTTTTGAGGACTCTTATATATAATAAAAATTCAATTAAAACTCCATGTTAATTCCGATTCCAATTCTGTTTGAAAATTTATTTTTCAAATATAAAAACCAACATTTAAAATTATAAAATTTATAAAATCCAAAATTTCATTATATTCCGATTTCATAAATTAAATGAAAAATTCGCATTTAAAAAATTCTAGTTGTTACATACTTCCCCAATTACAAGGAATTTCGCCCTCGAAATTCAACGAAGCATAACACTCAAAAATCAGGCCACACCAACAATCCCCAAAAATAAAGGTCGTCTCCAAAAATAGACTATAAATACTTCACATCTAACTTCGATGCCTAACAAAAATTATTACCAAAAATTTCTATCTCCAAAAAACCTGTGTAACTCGCATGCTAGACCCAAAACTCAAGACTTGAGGGTTGTCGTATACCTAAGCTCTGATACCATCTCTAGCAACCCCGCACGAAAAAAAAAAGACACGCGGCATGCTACTATGATAAAACCAAACTAAAACCATCAATCAACAAGTATAGAGCATCTAAATATCCGTAATATAAATACAACTCCATAATTTTTTTTTATTTCGACAATAAAGATTACAATAATTTTCTCTCCACTATAAAATTCTCTAACTAAAAATTACACCACTAATTATTACAATAAAAATACATCTTTCAATCCATGCTCTAAAATAATTCTCCAAAATAGTCCATTGCATCTCAATCCGTGCTAACCTTCCAACTAAGTGAAAATAGGGGGAAGTACACAATATGACATGAATATATTCTAAAAAATAATAGCGCGATGAATAAATCGCGACAATATGAATCCGCGTATACAAATCAAATGCTATACTCTAGCATTATATATATATTATTTTCTAAACTACACATCAATGAGTCACCATGCCTCACCTCACCGCGTCTTTTCATTCTTAAGCATATCCGAATTTTGGACTTTTGGCGGCTGCCCATTCTCTGTGCCATATTAAAATTTCATGACACTATTCTCAAATCACAATATAATATATCTTAATGAATCAAATTAGATTCCAACAATTTTCATGTTTCAAAGAATATCACAATTCAATATGAGTGCAATCGACACAGAAATCAAACAGAATACTCTCGAGAAAATTTAGGAGCATAGTATGTAAGTCCCGTACCTCAAAAGCATCACATGAATCGACATATAAAAATCAACCCCTAATTCTAATCGCACCACCAGGTTCCTCTTGCAAAAATAATCTAATGTCGTTCTAGCCCAAACTCGAGAAAACACCAAATAATCATTGTTATCTAAGGTTAAAATCTTGAATAAGTTTGGGGCTATGGTTTGTAGATAAAAGGGAGTAATTTTGGAGAGGTCTCCTAATTGAAAGGTTTAAGAAAAAGTGATTTGAAAAGACAAGACACAAATTTGTTGGTATATAAAGGATTAAGAGTTTGATTAAGAAAAGAGTTCTAATCAGATAAATACACTAAAAAAATTATTCCGGACAATCGCACCATTGGAATACGATGAAATTTGGGCAAGAATTAGCAGAAGACAAGATGAAGCCATATAAAAATTTTTAGCTCGATCGGACCCTCCAATAATTTTAAATATTTACGTTGTAGAAAGTTTTATGTTTTGAGGATTCTTAGAGAGTTTTATGTTTTGAGGACTCTTTTATATAATAAAAATTCAATTACAACTCCATGTTAATTCTGATTCCAATTCCGTTTGAAAATTTATTTTTCAAATATAAAAACCAACATTTTAAATTATAAAATTTACAAAAATCCAAAATTTCATTTTTCTCCAATTTCATAAATTAATTTAAAAATTTCCATTTAAAAAATACGTGTTGTTACATACTTCCCCACTAACAAATAATTTTGCCCTCCAAATTCAACAAAGCCTAACATTCAAAAATTAGGCCACACCAACAATCTCCAAAAATAAATCTCGTCTCAAAAAATCAACTATAAATACCTCACATCTAACCTCGATGCCTAACACGACTTATCACTAAAAAATTTTATATCCAAAAAACGTGTCTAACCCACATGTAATACCCAAAACTCAAGACCCGAGGGTTGTCGTATACTTAAGCTCTGATACCATCTGTAATAACCCCGCACGCCAAAAAAAAAGACACGCGGCGTGCTACTATGATAAAACAAAACTAAAACCATCAATCAACAAGTATAGAGCATCTAAATATCCGTAATATAAATACAACTCCATAATTTTTTTATTTCGACAATAAAGATTACGATAATTTTCTCTCGACTATAAAATTCTCCAACAAAAAAATACACCACTAATTATTACAACAAAAATACTTCTTCCAATCCATGCTCTAAAATCATTCTCCAAAATACACCATAGCGTCCCAATCCACGCTAACCTGCCAACTAAAAAGGAAATACGGGGAAGTACACATTATGATAGGAATAGATGCTAAAAAATAATAACTCGATGAATGAATCACAACAATACGAATCCGCGTATACAAATCAAATGCAATACTCTAGCATTATATCTATATTAATTTCTCAATAACACATCAATGAGTCACCAGGCCTCACCTCACCGCCCCTATGCATTCTTAAGCATATCGGGATTTTGGACTTTTGACGGGTGCTCATTCTCCGTGCCATATTAAAATCTCATGACACTATGCTCAAATCACAATATAATATAACACAACGAATCAAGTTAGATTCAAACAATTTTCAGATTTCAAAGAATATCACAATTCAATATGAGTGCAATTGACACAAAAATTAAACGGAATACTCTCGAGAGAATTTGGGAGCATATTGTGTAAGTCCCGTATCTCAAAATCATCACATGAATCGACACATAAAAATGAGCCTCTCGATCTGATCGCACCATCACGTTGTTCTCGCAAAAATAATCAAATCTCCTTCTACCCCAAACTCGAGAAAACACCTAATAAACCTTCTAATCTAACGTTGAAATCTTGAATAAGTTTGGGGCTATGGTTTGTGGATGAAAGGGAGTACTGGTTGAAAATTTTGAGAAAAACTGATTTGAAAAGCCAAGCCACGAATTTGTTGATATATAAAGGATTAAGAGTTTGATTAAGAAAAGAGATCTAATCAGATACAAACACTAAAAAACTTATTCCGGACGATCGAATCGTTGGAATATCATGCAATTTGGTCAAGAACTAGATGAAGACGACATGATTCTGTATAAAGAAATTCAGCTCGATCGGACGGTCCAATATTTTTAAATATTTTTTTCTGTAGAGATTTTTATATTTTCAGGACTCTTAGTGAGTTTTACGTTTTGAGGACTCTTCTATATAATAAAAATTCTATTAAAACTCCATGTTAATTCCGATTCCAATTTCGTTTGAAAATTTATTTTTCAAATATAAAAACCAACATTTTAAATTATAAAATTTATAAAATCCAAAATTTCATTTTCATCCAATTTCATAAATTAATTTAAAAATTCCCATTTAAAAAATTCGAGTTGTTACATACTTTCCCACTTATAATGAATTTCGCCCTCGAAATTCAACGAAGCCTAACACTCAAAAATCAAGCCAAACTAAAAATCTCCAAAAATAAATCCCGTCTACAAAAATCAACTTTATATACTTTAGATCGAACATCGATGCCTAACGCGACTTATCACCAAAAATTTATATCTCTAAAAAACCTGTCTAACTCGCATGCTAGACCCAAAACCTAAGACCCGAGGGTTGTCGTACTTAGGCTCTAATACCATCTCTAGAAAATCCCGCACGCAATAAAAAGGACACGCGGCTTACTACTACGAAAAAACTAAACTAAATCCATGAATCAACAAGTATAGAGCTTCTAAATGTTCATTATATAAATACAACTCATCTATTTTTTTATTTCGACAATAAAGATTACAATAATTTTCTCTCGACTATAAAATTCTCCAACTAAAAATAACACCACTAATTATTACAACTAAAATACATCTTCCAATCCATTCTCTAAAATAATTTTCCCAAACAGTCCATAGCGTCCCAATCAACGCTAACCTGCCAACTAAAAGAAAATACGGGGGAGTAGACAATATGATAGGAATATATTCTAAAAAATTATAGCACGATGAATAAATCGCAACAATATGAATCCGTGTATACAAATCAAATGCAATACTCTAGCATTATATGAATAATAATTTCTCAACAACACATCAATGAGTCACATGGCCTCACCTCACCACCCCTATGCATTCTTAAGCATATTCGGATTTTGGACTTTTGACGAGTGCCCACTCTCCGTGCCATATTAAAATCTCATGACACTATGGTCAAATCACAATATAATATATCACAATGAATCAAGTTAGATTCAAACAATTTTCAAATTTCAAAGAATAGCACAATTCAATATGAGTGCAATCGACACAAAAATCAAACTGAATACTCTCGAGAGAATTTGGGAGCATATTGTGTAAGTCTCGTACCTCAAAATCATCACATGAATTGACACATAAAAATCAGCCTCTCGATCTGATCGTACCATGACGTTCTTCTTGCGAAAATAATCAAATCTCATTCTAGCCCAAACTCAAGAAAACACAAAATAATCCTTATAATCTAAGGTTGAAATCTTGAATATGTTTGGGGCTATGGTTTGTAGATGAAAGGGAATACTAGTTGAAAGTTTGAGAAAAAGTGATTTGAAAAGCCAAGCCACGAATTTGTTGATATATAAAGGATTAAGGGTTTGATTAAGAAAGAGTTTTAATCAGATAAATACACTAAAAAAATTATTTCGGACAATCGCACCGTTGGAATGCGATGAAATTTAGACAAGAATTAGACGAGTACAAGATGAAGCATATAAAAAAAATTAGCTCGATCAGAAAATTCAATATTTTTAAATATTTTTTGCTGTAGAAAGTTTTATGTTTTGAGGACTCTTAGAGAGTTTTATGTTTTGAGGACTCTTCTATATAATAAAAATTCAATTAAAACTCCACGTTAATTCCAATTCCAATTCCATTTGAAAATTTCCTTTTCAAATATAAAAACCAACATTTTAAATTATAAACTTTATAAAATCCAAAATTTCATTTTTCTCCGATTTCATAAATTAATTTAAAAATTTCCATTTAAAAAATTCGAGTTGTTACATACTTCCCCACTTACAAGGAATTTCGCCCTCGAAAAAGCCTAACACTCAAAAATCAAGGCCACACCAACAATCTCCAAAAATTAAATCTCGTCTCCAAAAATCAACTTTAAATACTTCACATCTAACCTCGATGCGCAACACGACTTATCACCAAAAATTTCTATCTCCAAAAACCTGTCTAACTCGCATGCTAGACCCAAAACCAAAGACCCGAGGGTTGTCGTATACCTAAGCTCTGATACCATCTCTAGCAACCCTGCACGCAAAAAAAAAAGACACGCGACGTGCTAATATGATAAAACTAAACTAAATCCATCAATCAACAAGTGTAAAGCATCTAAATGTCCATAATATAAATATAACTCCACAATTTTTTTATTTCGACAATAAAGATTACAATAATTTTCTCTCGACTATAAAATTCTCCAACTAAAAATTACACCACTAATTATTACAACAAAAATAAATCTTCCAATACATGCTCTAAAATAATTCTCCAAAATCGTCCATAGCGTCCCAATTCGCCCTAACCTGCCAACTAAATGAAAATACGGGGAAGTACACAATATGACATGAATATATTCAAAAAAATAATAGCTCAATGAATAAATCGCAACAATGTGAATCCGCGTATACAAATCAAATGCAATACTCTTACATTATATCTATATTAATTTCTCAACAACACATCAATGAGTCACCAGGCCTCACCTCACTGCGTCTATTCATTCTTAAGCATATCCGCATTTTGAAATTTTGGCGGCTACCCATTCTCCGTTCCATAATAAAGTTTCATGAAACTATGCTCAAATCACAATATAATTTATCACAATGAATCAAATTAGATTCCAATAATTTTTATATTTCAAAGAATATCACAATTCAATATGAGTGCAATCGACACAGAAATCAAACGGAATACTCTCGAGAGAATTTAGGAGCATATTGTGTAAGTCCCGTACCTCAAAATCATCACATGAATCGACACATAAAAATGAGCCTCTCGATTTGATCGCACCATCACGTTGTTCTCGCAGAATTAATAAAATCTCCTTCTACCCCAAACTCGAGAAAACACCAAATAATCGTTGTTATCTAAGGTTGAAATCTTGAATAAGTTTTGGGCTATGGTTTGTAGATAAAAGGGAGTAATTTTGGAGAGGTCTCTTGTTTGAAAAGTTTGAGAAAAAGTTATTTGAAAAGCCAAGCCATGAATTTGGTGATATATAAAGGATTAAGAGTTTGATTAAGAAAAGAGTTCTAATCAGATATATACACTATAAATCTTTCTTCGGACAATCGCACCATTGGAATGCGATGAAATTTGGATAAGAATTAGCCGAAGACGAGATGAAGCCATATAAAAAAATTTAGCTCGATCGGAGAATCCAATATTTTTAAATATTTTTTGCTGTAGAAAGTTATATGTTTTGAGGACTCTTACAGAGTTTTATGTTTTGAGGACTCTTCTATATAATAAAATTTCAATTAAAACTCCATGTTAATTCCGCTTCCAATGCTGTTTGAAAATTTACTTTTCAAATATAAAAACCAACATTTTAAATTATAAACTTTATAAAATCCAAAATTTCATTTTTCTCCGATTTCATAAATTTATTTTAAAAATTTCTGTTTAAAAAATTCGTATTGTTACATACTTCCCCACTAACAAGGAATTTCGCCCCCCAAATTCAACGAAGCCTAACACTCAAAAATTAGGCCACACCAACACTCCAAAAACAAATATCGTCTCAAAAAATCAACTTTAAATACCTCACATCTAACCTCGATGCCTAACACGACTTATCACTAAAAAAATTTATTTCCAAAAAATCTGTCTAACCCGCATGCAATACCCAAAACCCAAGACCCTAGGGTTATCGTATACCTAAGCTCTCATACCATCGGTAATAACCCCACACGCAAAAAAAAAGACATGTCACGTGCTACAATGATAAAACTAAACTAAATCCATCAATCAACAAGTATAGAGCATCTAAATATCCATAATATAAATACAACTCCATAATTTTTTTATATCGACAATAAAGATTACAATAATTTTCTCTCGGCTATAAAATTCTCCATCTAAAAATTACACCACTAATTATTACAACAAAAATACATCTTCCAATCCATGTTGCGTCTTCATTTATAAATTTATAAATGCCTTCTTTGAATGTGATAAGGAGTTGGCAAATATCATGACTTGTAACAAAACAAGGACACAACTTTCATGTCATTGATACTCCATGCAAATAAATACTGCTCAGCAGTACTTTGCTTTTAAATACAGGACAATATAACATCTTAACAGGGTACACAAGCCTTATGCAAACAATTCAGTATAAGAGAGGCACCAGAGATTGTTATACGGGGGGGGGGGGGGGACTCAAAAGTGGATATCAATGACAAGATTATTTTTCCGTTTAGGGGGATTAGGTACTGGATTATCGCATGAACAAGTAATAATCAGCTACAGTATTAGGCACGAGTATGATTATGAAGACAATTTTTGACTAGTCAAGTTCGACATAAAATTGCTTGTTAACAACTTTGTTTTGAAACTGTTGTCGAGTGCAAGATCCTACTGCAGTTTAAAATGTAGTGAATTCGATTTTCATATTCATACCGTGTTCAATTTACAAGTGACATGCATGTGGATATCCCATGGTCAACAAGTCTAAGGTAACTACCAAATAGTGCATACAGTTTCCATGATAATTAAGCATCCTAAACCACTCTATGACTATCAATAGTGGAGAAATACTAACACATCATATATTCTACACTAATTGTGTTACCTGACGCTTATGGAATTCTAATGTAGAGATGATCATGGTTAATCTTTTTAAGAAAGTAGTCTATGAAAGAACAAGGAGTGCAAGCTTGCATCCTCCACTTCAAGGTGATCAAAACAAGAAGCTCCATTATGGTTTTGCCTTCAAATAAAAACTTGGGATCTCCTACCTACTCACAAAAATCCATTGAACCATTTTTGTGCCAAAAAAATGCATTTTGTTGTAAAACAAAAAACGCAATCACCTCCTATATCACCCACCCTAACAAAGTGTTAACCATCTGGTGAGTAAAACGACAAAGTGGGATGGTTGAGTGGTGGATAAAATTTGGGACGGTTGACTGTCACTAGTTTGAATTATCCAACCTGGTATGGTTAACAGTCATCTGCTTGAACATCTTAATATCTGGACAGTTGGGTCATTTATTATCTGTCCTATCCTCCACCATTGTGCTACTGCGACAGGGATATGACATATTTAAGCTATCTTGTTACTTCTGTTTGAAAAACCATTATGAATGCTCTAACAAGACACAAATAACACACATGTGATATATATACCTGATCTCCTGATTTCTTATAAATTTCAAGTGCTCTAATGGCATCATGGCGATGCATCTCAAAAACTGTTACAGAACACAAAGTGAATGCTATTTTTATAAGATGATACGAATGATACCAATTTGATTGTGTCAAATAGATAAAATCAAATGTTACTTCCGTCGGTAATTGCTACATACATTTTAACACTTTCAGATGCAATCTAAAGTAGATAAAAAGATGAGGGGTAAATGTATAATCAAACCTAAATAAATTAATGATATTCATAGAATTAATTACTTACAATTGAAAGGGCATACTGAACCAGGTAATTAAATCTAGCCATTACCTGTGGCTACAAAAATACATATGGTCAATGTTACTCAAGAATAAGAATACATGTACTCTAGTAGTTAAACTAAAATGATTATATAAGTAAATATACTGGAATATGGTTTTTTTGTACAGAAGAAGAAACGTCGACACCGCCGCTGTACTCCCCCACACTCCTTTAACCCCCGGAAGTGGTCCTACCCGAGATGGAGAACCCTACATGAGCCAGAGGACGATGTAATGGTGAGCTTTACCTTCCGGAGCTAAGGGCTGACCAACACCCTTAAGGTGGACCTTGGCGCTACTGCGCTTGAGGTTAGAGGAAACGGAGACGTTGCATCAAAGGAGGGTAGGTCTTGTGTGTATATTACCATTGCCTAACACATAGACATTAACACCTCGTACCCTCCAAAATAAGACAAATTAAGCAAAGAATCTTTATCATCCTACACACAAGAATCCACAAAAATCAACCATGATCATAATTTAAATTCCATGCCATGGATGAAAAATATTCAGTCCAAGTTTAAAAATTTACCAATTTCGATTCCAATTCCAAAGCCCGGAATTGGGTTTCCCAAACACACCCTAAGTACTCCCTCCGTCCCAAATTAAGAGTCCTTATCCTTTTTTCGCATAGATTAAGGATACTCTAAATCAATTGCCAAGATCAACATTCGTTCACTACGATGAAATTTGAAATGTTAATTATGTCCAAAGAGGAAAAGTGGAGTACGAACCAAAAGAGAATAGTGGTCTGACTTTTAATATGGGACTAAGAGAGTAATAAACATGTATGGTCTAAAGGCCCAACATCTCCTTCTTTGTACTCTAAACCCCAAATGAAGAGAAAGCAAAAAAAACCTTAAATAAATGTATGTCACATTTTCGAAATGTAAACCTTTAAACTAGTTTAGAATCCTGAACATGTGAAACGAGGGCAATTACTGAAATTGAATTCACACACTAGTAGTAGTAATATTAATAGAAGAGAGTGAGGACCTGAGCTTTGTCGGCAAGCTGAACAACGAGTCGACCGACGAGGAGGGGAGACTCGTGTAGCGGGACAAGACGCGGCCGTCGGCGGTGAGACCGGCGATGGCGACGTCGATGTGATCTTCGACCTTGAAGATCTTCTTTTGATCGGAGGAGAGGTCGAAGTTGGCTTCATTGACAGAGTCCAGGACCACGTGCAACTTCGAAGAATGAGAGGAGGAATAGGGGCGACGGCAGTGGTAGAGTGAATGTGAGGGTAGGGCTTGGGTTTTTGGTCGAGGGGGGAGATCGGGGGAGAAGACATGGGAGGAGAAATAAGAGGGAAATTAAAGTATGCCAAAATTTTAAGGTATTTTATATTGCAGTAAAGTGTTCTTAATTTTGGCACACTTTAAAACAGTGCCAAAATTTGGCACTGTTTTAAAATGTGCCAAATTGTCATTAAACCGTGAGAGAATTTGGCACAGTTTAAAACAATGCCAAATTTTTAATATCAGGGTGTGCCAAATTGCTGTTTTTGGTGTAGTGATTTCGAAACCAATCGTGCACTCAAAATCTCCATCTGAGTCACTTAACTAAAATTCACTAATTAAACCCAACACATCTCACTAAGCGTGTTTTCCAAATAATATATTATCATTCGTCGCTTTACCCAACTGCGACATGTAATTAAAATAATCCAACCCGTATACTTAGTCCCGTAAGAAAATATAACCCAAGTAAATATTAATCCGACACTTGCAAACTAATATTTACTACTCACTTTAAATTCTCAATAAAATGACTTTTTACGAAAATTTCTCAAATTACACCCATTTATGTAATTTAAATATCCATAAAAGTGCGGGGTATTACATTCTCGCCCCCTTACAACGGAAATTTCGTCTCTGAAATTCGAATACGAACGGTACTACCAACCTAGGATTGTAAATCACACTACATCCTTATGCACAAAAGTCGAAAGGTACTAACCCAATGGCACTCCACCATACCCTCATTCATGGTACCCACCTATCTCAAGGATTGTACTCTAACGCACTAACTTAATAAAGAGCTTAACTAAATCTCTACATGCTAAAATAATGTCCCCATCGTAAGGTTAACTCTAACAACGACATGTCATACCTAGTGCTTCTACGACCGTATATAAAGAAAAAGAGCCTACAATCGCTGCTCAAACGTATCGAATTTATCAGAAGCTATCTACTCAACGTCCGCTCATCTATAACAGGACATCAAATTTCCTTAAAAAAGGAAACTATACAAGCGCTTGACTATTCATGTTAGTCTTATCGCTTATCTTAGGTGTACTAACTCTGTTGCACCTACCCAATTGGGCTATCGTGTGCCTCTTACGACGTTAAGTCCAACCCATAAATTGTCCAAAGCATATTCTTCAGCTTATATAGTATGCCCCTTCTATTTCGGACGGTATATAAAATCAACACACTTCCTTGTCCTGGTGCTAACACCTGGGTACTTTAAACCCGAATAATTCAAAATTCAGTTCTTCCTATATCAGTGCCACTTGCCCCACTGGTCTTACTTCATGGTGGTCCTAAGATCAATGTGTTTCCTACAGATGTAAAATGAGTACTATTCTAACTATATTCCTAGTGCCCAAGACCTCTCTTAAATTCCGACATTCACTCGGTTTCATGCGTGGGACGTCTCGCAAAGAGAAATCCAAACAAGGAACTCTCCCGTTACACTACTTCCTCGCATCATCGGTCATCGAGATATAATGACCTAAGGCACACCATCATGACATTTAAAATCCTACCTCACTAACTTACTAACGTACTTATACCACTATGTCCTTTCATCTTGGCGAAATAGAAAATCTAAGTAATCGGGGCACATACTCTCTGAAAAAGTGTTACGTATATCTTACCCAAAACACATTTCCTCTAAATTTTCCTTCTATTAAAGGCCTGGATATAAGCATCAACCCAATTTCCTATACCTTGACTCACCCACGTACTTGCGGTGAGAGAAACATTTCTAGTGCTTTTCCATAGTACATCTACTTCCATTAGCCTTTAATCATCACATGACTCTCAGCTAATTTATCATCAAAACCGACATCCTAGCGTACAATAACATCTCTCCACTTCCAATGTCGTTAAGGTTCATGCGTGGAGTGTCTCTCTAGCGAAATCCAAACAAGGAATCCTTCCGATACACTACTACTTAACTTTGTCGATCGTGGATGTATGTCAGCGTAAAACATGTAAAATAATAAATCCTACATACCTTAGTTCATATCTATAAGGTCCCCATGAACTAAAGTCATTCTAGTGAAACATCAACTCACCGAAGTTCCATCTAAACATATATTAAATGGTGAGCTCGACCCGCATCTAGATGAGGTATCGTAAAAACAACCAGTTTCTAGAACTGTGAATACGATAGCCTTGCAATCATTAGCTTGCCATCGATTTGATCAATCAAAATATGTTATACTTAGAATAATATTATACTCGTATAACACCCACAAAACGAGAAGTTCAAACCAGATATAAATTCAAAATATCAACACCCGTTTTTATAACGAATGAAGAAAATAGATACCCGCTACTGCGAAAAAACATATAGACATACACAATATAATGTTACCGATACTACCAGTAAACTCGAATCACACACATGAATCTAGGGCTAATAAAATACTGTGACTCAATCTTTCCACAAAATATACCTCCTTCATTCGAGGTGAAACTCATAACAATAACTTCACAAATCTCCCTAACTGCTCCAGTTGATTCCCGAACATAGTAAACTTGCCTTAACCGAAGCAACACTACTTAAATAAATGCCCCATCTCTACACCCTATTCTTGTCCTTTAACTCCTACCGGGTAAGATCAAAGCGTGTGGTTCTACGTCCCACATTCCTCATCTCTGCCCTCCCTGGCCATGTTAAGGTTATTAGTATCTTGGACTCTATAGCCTCAATCCTAACAATCATCTTCATAGTTCCCTCAGTCCTCCTACTAAAGGAAACATGCTACCGGCCTCAACTACCCTGTTTTAATAAATCCCTAGGCGAATTTCCACCTGTGGGGTCTTACGAATACAAACAATTTTAGTCTTTACCCTTGGACTTAATTCTTCAACTCCTCCAGCTCCACTCTCATGGAAGAAATTAACATCCCCTATATAAGAGGTACAATATTTCCCTCACATATACAAGAAATCCGGGTAAAATATCTATAAGCGTTAGCAACACTTACGAGTGAGCCTATCATTCCACTGAAGGACTCTCTCCTCATTGTACCTAACTTAATTCGGTACAAAGTTCACTTATCCATGTAAATCTTTATTAACTGTTGGCCTCTGATCGATCTTCATGTGAATAATTTAGGAACTGTATTCTTTTCATTTCTGATAAATCAAAGGAACTCGCGGTTAAAACTGTCCGTAAGATTCCTTGATGAGCAAAACATTTTTCTCCCCCAAATATGGTGACCACCGTCCCCACCATTTCAACATTGCTCCAACGAGTGAAAAAAATTTCCTCAAATTTTCACATCTGGGCATTCCTATACCTCCCTCTAAGCCAAAGCTTTTAAGCCCTATACTTCCACTGAATAAAGATACACTACCTCCGCACGACTTAACTTCAACGTATGGTCCTTATCAAAGACCCTTTCAAACTTTTCCCAATTTACTTCACTGGGTAGGTCAAGTTTAGCTCCACTCTCTATACTATAGCGGTACGTAAATAAATATAACAACTATATTCTAGTCGTGGCATAAATTCATAAAAATGCCACAAAGGGAGTGACCTTTGCTATGGTCCTCATTCCCAACTTTAACTAACATCTCCAACTCAGCCACGCCTCCTACTTCCCTCATAACGGCCTTCCCTGGTCTCCCTTCATCGATCAGCACACGAATCTCGAATGATCACGCAAAAGATTTACTATAATCTTACATAATGGCAGGAGAACAAAATCTCATAAAAGGAATCAACAATCCTAATCATAAGTCTCTATATCAAATCGAAAGCAACGCTGAAAGCGTAGTACGTTCGCACAAATTCCTAAGGACACTAGAACCTAAATTAAAATACTGGGTGATCAATCCTATACCAAATTAAAATATGAGTCTCATATGGTTCATTCTTAACATCACTGTCAAAAACAAATTTAATTACTAACAACTTATTAGGCCGACGTTAAAATTTTATATTAACTAATCTTTTTAACCAAACCAACTAAATAAAACATTCACACAGTTTATATACATGAAACTGACATGAAATAAAATAACCGAACACTCGGTAACATAATATAACCAAATCGAATGTCGCACAAAAAAGGCGATAAAAGAATAAATGAATACAATTGGGCTATCAGCCCGAGTGTTACTACAATGCTTCCTATCTAGATCACAAGGATAGAAGCATCTAAAGTAAGCATGCTTTCATCCAAAGCTGTTGCAGCAAACGTCTGACTCGAAAGAATCATCATCATCCAGGCGTCCCTATGTCTGGACACCTAATATATACATATAAATAGCAAGAGAGGGGAAAATAAAGAAACGGGTCAGAGCCCGAGTTTTGAAAATCATAAATGCCATATTTTAAAATATGAAATCTCTCATATTTAAATTGGTATCACACTCTCATGACATACACATCATCCCTCTTGTAATAGTGCACACTTATCGCATACCTTTTTAAAAACCTAGTTAAGCTACCCTGTCTAACTAATATGTTTCACCCATCTACTAAAATCCTCATAAACCCGAGTACTAAGGGCTAAACGTCTCCCCATTCCCAATATTACAGTACGTTTCGTGCGTGGGGTGTCTCGCGAAGCGAAATCCAAACAATAAACCCCCCAATACACTACTACATGGCAATGTTGATCGTCGAGATCTATTAGTCCCTCAGTACATGATGCATATATTAAAATTCGTATATATATATAGTTATCACTAGAACCTATGATTCCTATTCATACAAATCTGGTTATAAATTTAACGGAAGGAGAATAACACCTCATTCATTATTTTCACTTTACACAAGTCTACTTTATATGATATCTCATTTTCATATACAAGCAATATACTATACGCAACACATATAATTATACCTATTACAATCATAAGTATAATAACCATCCCACTGAGATATAACTCGAGGATGGAGTCTCATAGTGCCTATCCACATTCGGGTTTACTCAATCAACCACAGTATCAAGCCAGATTCACTCATGGTCATGGTAAAATATACAATGGTGGAAGCGGTCATATTTCCTCCTGAAAGTGGAATAAAACTATCGCACTCGTATGCGGGACGATATGACCTGGGGATATACTCTCCCTTCTCCTCAAGCCAGGGGATTCATCCACATCGCGCAACCTCCCTGGATATCACTAGAGAAAATATATAATATGCCTGTCCATCCCTATTCCCGAGGAAGGCTGTGGAACCAGCCTCTAAGATATAAATATACCAATCACATACAGATATATTTATATTCATATTGTATCATATATATATATATATATATATATATATATATGCGGTAATAACTCTCGTGTATATAATAAATATTACTTCTCAAGATATATGGCTATAATTTACAAACTCTCATGGCGATAGCCAATAACCCGAATATTCCCATTCGTAATAGTATATAAGCACTCATACACTTAAAATACTAAACCCATAAGTATTCTCTTACTAAAAATATAACTCTCACCTTAATCACTTTTAAGGATATATATATATATATATATATATATATCCTGAATATAACAATTCGTAATAATCAAATAAGTATACTATCGACTTATTTTGGTTCCATAGGTATCGCATCACCTATAATAATAGTCGTCAACAAACGCACCAGATAGCCGCTCAATCCTCGTTAGCCCATATCCTAGATTCCATCCTAATCGTATCTAGGATTTACTTAAATGCATTCAACCCATACTCATTCTAACCGCATAATTATTTCTACACACTTGCCGATGACCTCTCTCTCGAATGTTGCTCGACCTAAACATTCACAAGGTTCGTCCCCCAGATTATACGCTAAATGAACCCGAGGTTCCCTCTTTCATCTCAAGGTTTACTCACACTCAATACCATCATCTAGGAGTCCTAATATCATAACTAGAATCCCCCATAATAATCTCCAATTTCAATTCAACTCCCCCTAAACTCAAAGAAGGAAAACTGCCAATTTCAACAAAGGCGAATCGATTCGCCCCAAAATGTGAATCGAGTCGGGCTAGCAAATCGATTCAGTTTCCATCCGAATCGATTCATAAAGTGTACTTCAATAAGGTCCTCAAAGTCGAATCAATTCTTTATCAATCCGAATCGATTCGACCTGAGACAGTCTTACAGGCCCCCCTATGCGAATCGATTTGGTCTAGACCCAAATCGATTCTCCCTATTCGGAGGGCACTATTTGGGCAATTTCATCTTCTCCAAAAAAAACCAAATATCAACCCAACCTCCATTTTTATGGTTTCTAACCTCAACCAATGTCACTATAATCAACCTAACCTTGATTTCTAACTAACACATCAATTAATTTATGGTATTAAACCATTTCTCTTAGAATTAAACCATAAAACCATTAAGACCCTAGTTTATCATTTTCTCCCATTACTACCCATTTATCAACACCATTAATATAGGTTTAACACTAGAAATCATTAGGAGTTTACAATACATCAATTTGTAAATTCATACTCAAATTTCCCAAATTTGTTTTAAGGTTTTTAACCCCCAAATCTTATAGTTTACCAATTATAATATGAGATACACATACGAAATATAATAAAGCAAGTAAACACTTGCTTCGTGGATAAAATCCGACGATCTCGAGTCGAATCCTGCGGAGTTTGGCCCGAAAATCCCTTTCTCTCCCTCTCTTCCTTCCTTTATTCTCTTCTTTCTTTTATCTCTTTTTTTCTTTTTCTTTCTCTCTCTCTCTCTCTCTTGCCTTTATAAGAGAGAATAAGGGTTTATCCCTTATAAACCCAAAAATGACTCGTTTACTCAATTGCGAGTCCCAACTAGTACAAAAATCCCCAGAACCTAAACGCCACCCCCGGATACTTTATTCTAACTATCTTGGCCATTTCGAAACGAACTGTGCACTCGAAATCTCCATCCGAGTCACTTAACTAAAAATCACTAATTAAACCCAACACATCTCACGATGCGTGTTTTCCAAATAAAATATTATCCTTCGTCGCTTTACTCAACTGCGACATGTAATAAAAATAATCCAACTCATATACTTAGTCCCGTAAGAAAATATAACCCAAGTAAATATTAATCCGACACTTGCAAACTAATATTTACTGCTCACTTTAAATTCTCAATAAAATGACTATTTACGAAAATTCCTCAAATTATCAAATTACACCGATTTATGTAATTTAAATATCCATAAAAGTGCGGGGTATTACAATGATGAAATTATATGATGATAAAAATAGGATTGATAGGTTCTTTAATGTGGGAGATTTTGTGTATCTAAGACTACAACCTTTCAGAAAAATCAGTGTAGCTATGCGAAGGAATCTTAAGTTTTCTCTAAAGTTCTATGGACCCTACAAGGTTTTGGCTAAAATTAGTATTATGGCATATCGATTAGAGCTACCACCTATAAATAAATGAGTGCATCCCTAGTCACCGACCTTTCCGAGGCCATGGCCTTTTGTGTTTTCCAACACTAACTAGGTTTGGCAACATCATTGGGGTAAAGAAAACAAATCTAGAAATAAGTAACCCTCTTATAGAGTTTACATGTAAAATACGAGCTCAACAACCAAAATCTCACCCATGGGATGATGACGTGGGAGTCCCTATGGATGAAATAAGGTGTTGGGAACCCAAAATAAGAGGAAACTAGATATAATACCTAATTTTCCTTAAATGGTGCCAAAATTTTGATGAAAAAAATCATACATAAATCATTCCCAACCATAATATTGAGTATAAAAGTGTAAATAAAGCAAGTAAGAAGAGAAATGCATAAGATATAAAGTGGTTCGGCTATAAAAATGAGCTTACGTCCACTTTGTTTCCCTACTCTCATTATTTATGTGCAATAGTACGAAATTTTGATGCCATTAGAGGCATACAAAAGAAATAGATAAGAGAATACATGAATGTAGTACAGCTAGATAGTCTAGGATGAGACCTATAAAAAATGTCTCTGGATCGTTGCACCCATGTACGAACCCAAGTGTGGTATCTTGAAGAGTGAGATAGGGTGGAGACTTTGGCAAGATTCGTCGCCAGATTCCTCCTGGTATTATTGATGTCAGAACTTCTATTTATAGAAGCAAAAAGGAGGTGTCATGTACACGGAGCACGTGATATGTGGATAAGTTGTATGATCGTTGAATCTTTCTAGACGTAGGATAGTTGTCAAGTGAATAGCATGTTTGTTGTCTGCAGTAAGTTGGTCATTGTGAAAGGAGAAGGTGGAAATAGGTGGTGTTAAATGATGGTCACAGCCTATCTATTTCCAGGCAGTGACCTTTCACTTAGTCTCCGCGACCAATGCCAGTATTGGGCATATCAGTGACCATTTTTTCGCTTATTCATATGTCAATCGGGCTGGGGATGTTTATGGTTATAGGAGCAAATCGAGTCGGTATTTTTATTTCGAAAGTGCTCTTATTTCTTCGTTGTGCAGGAAGCAAAATTTCATATCTTTATCCATGACAGAGGCTGAGTATATTGCCACCGAGAACTGTTGCACGCAACTCTTATGGATTAAGTATAAATTAGAGGATTATAGGATTTCAATAGGCACAATGACTATTTATTATGATAATATGAGTGCAGTCCATATATCCTATAATCTGGTACATCATTCTCGTACAAAGAACATTAGGATATGCGAGCATTTCATTAATGATCTCATTGAGAAAAAGGTCATGTCCTTGAGCTCTATGAGCACTGAACGTCAATTAATAAATATTTTTTTATAAAATCTTTAGATGCACCTTGATTTGAGGATCTTAGGAAGCCTTTGGGTATTTGCTCTGTTGATTAAGTTTGGGTACTTTATCTAGTATAGGATATTTATCATGTTCATATCTTATATCCTTATTGCTGGACTGTATTTCTATTGTATTCATATATTTTCTTATTGATATATCTTGAAAAATTCAAAAATATTTTTTGTTTTTAAGAAAAAGTTTTGAAAAGATGAAAAATATTTTATTTTGATAAAATTTTATAAAAAGACAAAAAATATTTTTGTATTTTTTATTTTCACATATATGGATGAGCATTTCAGATATTCGGATCACCTCTACATTCTGTTCATTCATGTGACTTTTTCCTAGTGCTTTGAGACATGGATTTGTTTCATTAATGTGCTTAATAATACATGGATAATATTTTGTTGATCATTGATAATTACTTTCTTAATATTAGACTCTTTGTCAACTTTTTTACACACTTACATGAACTTTTTGAACATTTTACTTTCTTATCATGTGTTGAATAAGATGTTTTTATCTCAATTCTGCTTAATAACAAACCAAATGTAAAAAAGAGATAAGTTATGCTTATAAGAGCCATTTCCCGGTGTGAAAAATATTATTACATCTTAAGCAATATCAATATGATATGAAAGAGAGAGATTATCTTTGTGTATCCACCATTTGTAAAAAGAGCCTAAAAGATTAACAACACATAAAATAGAAGTCTTATGGCCATTTATTTTATATTCATTGATGCTTTTATATATATGGCCATTATGATTTCTTCAAAATATTTTAGAGTGAATTATTATATATGTGATATTTTGAGGAGCTATGAAGTAAAAGATCAATGGGTTTACACAACGGACTTTATTGAAAAAGATTAAATAATTTGGCTTTACTATTTTTAGAATTTATTTAAATTCATGGCATATTGTATATATTGAGTCAAATTCATTTGAGTTCAACATTTTACACCTAAGGTAGACTTTGAGTTCTTTCTTTAGAAGTATCTCATGACTTCGTGTACATATTTTATGAATGTTTTTGTTGATTTGTTTATGAAAAATGTTCACATGATTTAATTATGTTTTCGCGATTCGGATATTTTACAGTTATTCCAGGGTGACTATATGTTTTTGTGCATATCTGTACTTTGTATATCTTATACTTGAAAATTTGAAAATTTTCGTAAATAGTTATTTGAGAGGGGGAGAACATTATGCCTTTGACAATTATCATTACATGTGCGCTATTGATAATATTTGTGATGATATACTTGCGTCTTCACGTGATGATTATTATTCATGATTAGACTCTACTCCTTTGTATATTACAGATAAAAGGGGAGAATAAATTGATGAGGAGTTTATTTATTTTTTAAACTCACATGCACTATGGTATTTTATTGTCCCATGTATGTTGATCATTTAACCTTGATGATGATTTTATGGACTGTACAAGATGAAGAATTTTCAGTTGAATACTTATACATTTATGTATTTTTATTTCTTTGATTAGGAGGGCATTAATTATATTAGTCTTTAGGGATCAATTTGTCTTCGGTTTGTGTTTTGTACCGGAATATCCAAAGGGTGAGATTTGTAAGAGAAAGTTTTATAATTGCACAGTTTATTATTTATTTATCCTATCCTATTACACACCAGAGCACCTTCATGACTACTTCTACATATTCGAAGACAAAGTTGATGACATTTGGAAGATAGAAAAAATGTTCATCTCAACAATATTTAGAAGAGTTATGGTAGTTTGGTAAAGAATTTATTCTTCTACGGGTTTATTTTTTAAGACATTGCATTTCAAAATATTTATAAAAGAAAATTTTGAAAATCTTGCAAACTCGATAGAACAAAATTGGCAGGTGGTTTGAAAGAGTTACACTGTTTCGTTAGAACGAGATTCCAAACGTTGGAACGAAGTCTAGAACGTTTGCTTTTGGTCAATTCTAAAATGTCGTTTGAAGTCTCATTGGAAGTCGTTTAAACAAGAAAGAGTACATCATTAGAATGAGGGTTCCCACGATTGAACGAGAACTTAACCATCAAGCACTGGAATATTATTCGAAGTGTCCTTGGAAACCTAATAAAAAAAGTTACGTCGTTCAACCAAGGTGCCAAGTAGTTGAAAAGAGCATGAGAGTTTTTATTACTTAACTAAATATTATCCTTTTGCAACGAACTTCCTTATAAATAGACATGCGGTATTAGAGTCTTGTAGACCTCATATTTTAACTTTTCCAAGTCCTTTTAGAGTTCCTATTATGATCAAACTCTACCATTTTCATCCATACCCCTAAAAAATTTAGAGATCACTTTATCAAATTAAGAAGAACACATCCTTTTTCAAAAAGCCTTGTAGAGTTCATCTCTACCGCTAATTTGTGGAGCTGAGACTCTACTGCTGTTAATCGTCGGATACCGAGGGAAGACTGCTTCTTGTGGGCAGTTCTAGATTGTACCATTATTGTAGAATACTTTAAGAACTGGGCGTTATACTTAGTGAGCTAAGTAATTTGTAAGTCATCTAGTATCCATCAAATCTTGTACAGTGCTAAAATATGGGTTTTTCCTAATTTCCTTACTTCTTCACATGATTACTTGTTTGGTTTGGCATATTTAATTTGGACTTCATCATTGTATGCACATTATATTAATTCAAGATAAAAAATGCTAAAAATTGAATTTGTGTGTGTTTTTCCTAAGATACGAATCAATCAATAGAATATGTACTTCTAACCACGTTCGAACGAGATCTAGAACATCGCCATTATGGCCATTTCTGGAATGTCGTTCGATGTTTCATTGGAAGTTATTCAAACAAGATAGGGTACATTGTTTGAATGAGGAGAAATTCATTCAAACGGGTATTCATGTATTTATTTTTTAAACAAAACTTTTGAAAATCTTTAGTCTCTATCTCTTTTCAACAACTTTCCCTATAAAGAGAGAGATTAGACTTTTTAACAAACCTTTTTATAGTTCTTTTTGTGATCAAACTGTATAAATTTTCTATTCAAACCCCTTATATCTTTTAGGATCACTTTGCTAAACAAAGAAAAAAACATTCCAAAGTTCTAAACCTTTATAGAAAAATTCCCTACTATTATTTTATGGAGTTGAGGCTCTAGAGATGAATAAAAAGGAATTTCAATTCCTGAGGCCGATCAGTGGCCACTAAGGTAAGATATTTTTTCTATGGGTGGTGCTCGACTACATCACTTTTTGTTGAAGAATTGAAGATTCTTGTGCATCATACTTAGAGGATATATAAGTAGTTTGTGAAGCATCGCTACAGCGAAAATATTGCGGCATCTCAAATAAAATCCAATTTTAATTAATCCCAAATTTTAGTTAAACCCTAAAACATGCATCTAGATGATTTATCAAGTAAAATAAAGCATGCAGGATAAAACAAACAAATTCAGGAAAAATATCCCAAAGGGGCAAGACCTTTTTATTTTCACTATAATTTTGTAAGATACGGTTACACGGATTACAATGAAAATAATTGTGACACAAAAATACCCACAGGTGTCGGTTCTGATGTCATCGGCTGGAATCTCCCTCAGGAACTCCAGGTGAGCAGCAATGAAGAAACAAGACGGTTTCTCCAAAAGTATGAACAAAAGCAGAGTAGTGTTTTTGGGTTTCAAAAGGATTCACAAAGGTATGGCAATGACGAGTGAATCAAAACATGAGTTTTGGGACACAAAAATATGAAGACTAGAGCTAATAGAACTCTCAAAATCGTCTCTCCAAGTCTTGCAAAATAACTCCCCCGAAATTGCCTTTTATAGGAAACCAAAAGGAATTTTAAAATTTTGGAACTCTTTCCAGCGTCAGTACCCCGAACCGGTTCGTATGTACCCCAAACCGGTTCGCTCCCAAATCGGTTTGGCCTTCGGTTCGTGATAGTTCGCTGGTTTTGGGGATGAAAGGACTCAGAATTTTTCCTAGTCTTTTTCTCGAAATTTTCTCCATTTTCAAAGGGCTATAACTTATTCACCGTAGCTCGAATTGAGTTACCATTTCTTCCAGTATCTTTGTTACATTGATATCTTCAACTTTCCAGTTGACCATACCTACGGATGGTGTCTATAAAATTACAAAATTTCACTTGAACTTCCATATCTTACCTTATTTCACTATTTTGATTTCTGTTGCGTACCACTTGCATTAAGTCCCTAAAATCGTGGAACATGAAGGCGTTGAGGCAGATGCGGGACACTTGATGGAGATAATGAATACTTGATTCCCAGAATTCGGATTGAGGCCGTCGTGTGAGATCATGAAGAGACGTGCCTTTTGTAGAGGCATACGACATACAAAAATGTAGATAACGGACATGAGAAATATGTCCTTACAAATCTCCCTCCATGTCTATGCCGGTACATACATAAAAAATCCAAATTATCAAATACCAAATTGCCTATACAAATCTACCCTCCCATGAACCCAAAACTGGAATGGTACAAATAAATAAGTCTTTATCGTTTGTTCTTCAATTCTTCAAAAATCTCAATGCTTTTCTCATCAGGGTGTTCAACATATGATCATCAATGAAGTATCTACACACATGAGATAAAGAAAAATACCAAGTGACGTATTGAGTTTGAAATGAGATAAACACAGATACCAATGTATGAGAAACGCATAAGTCAAATCTCAAAAACTCCCCCAAAATTCAAACTCGCCCCAAAAATGATAATTCTTTCTCCCCCTTTTTATTATATCCCCAAATAGACAAATGAGAAGAATAAATCAAACAAGCAAAGTCGGGGTGTCATCGTATTCAAAACAAGGCATCAATCAAATGGCAAACGCGCTCTTGCAAAGAGATAATAAAAAATCTTCACAAACTATTTTTGATATTTCAAATTTTTTCATACAAAAATAAGATACCAAAAAAAAAATCACACCATGGATTTAAACTCAAACAACCAAGTCATGTAAATGGAATGTATGGGTGCGAACACATTCGATAGGTAAATAAACTCAATCAATCATATGTGCACGATGAATACGTGTATTCCTAACGAATAAGCATCAACAGTAACCTTCGGTGTAAAAAATTGTTGAATTTAAATGACATCATCTTATGCAAATCAACAAATCAAAGTCAAAATGATTTCCACACCAATAACGTCCAAAACTATTTAGCGTTTTTTCAAGATTTTCAAGGACGTGCAAACCCGTTATAAAATCTCCAACCAAACTCCCTCATATATATTTTCTTTTAGAGGTGTTAAACTAAATTATCAAACTTTGGAGAATTGGTGCAAAAATCTAAATGGCCCATAATTGGCATGAATTTCTTTTTATTGCCTATAAATTTTTCGGGCTCATTTAAACCTCTTTGGACCCCGGATAATAAAATTCCTCAATTTTTTAGGTCCAATTTAAACGGCGGCTTAATCACAAAGGATAAAAAATAATCTTTCGTAGCGCTTCACCGTTTTTAAACGAAGCACACAAACTCACAAATGACTCTTACATGCACAACTTTCTTATCAAGTTTTATCGTGCTTGATTCGTTTTAAGGACATGATTGAAATGAAAACACCCAACCAACATGTGATAAGTCAAGAACAATAATCAAACAAATCCGTGCATGTGTGAAATAAAGGATATCATGAGTCAAACATGTAGGAAGTAACAACTAATTGCATCTCAATGACTCCAAACATTACAAAGCACATGGATGAATTGACCTATTGTCTCAAAACACTATCAAATAGTCACATGAAAAATGGAATGATGTTGTGACTTGGTCATCCTAAGTGTTTATCCATAAAAAGGTGTAAACAAAATACAAAACTCTTTTTGAATTTTCAAAAATTTTTATAAAAATAAAATCTTTTTGACTTTTTCAAAATTTTCTCAAAAAAGTAGAAAATCTTTTTGCATTTTTCAAAATTTTTCCAACAGAAAAACATAACTACAAAATGTTACAACCAACAATAGGGATATAATATTGATATAAGAAACATCCTATGTTAGCAAGCAGTAATCACACAAGAGAATCCACAATGAAAGAAGATGTGATAAACGAGCAATGAAGTGTTATCAATTAAGTATGGATACCAAGAATAACTGCATATAAACTGACCAGAAGCAACCCATCAGTACCAAGAACCTAAGCATATGAACACCTGGTACTGAAATCAGAAGGGAAGTAAAAATAGAATTTTCAGACAGGTCGTTCAAACTACTTATAGATCTGGCTCGAACGAACCAAAATTTCACAGTTTGTCCAGAATGTCATACAGTTTTCCCCAGTGCAAAAATTTCGTGAAAAATAATAGCTGTAAGGGGAAAACAAATCCAAAATAGTGCTAAAACAGTAACAAAACACACGAATGCAACAAATAAATCAATGTGCACTACGTCAAAGTGAGTCATAACACTAGAGAGAATATAACATGATGCATAGCTAGTGTATGACAAAACATCCAACACAATCAACCAAACGATCTCACATGGGGTGAATCACGTGCTATCAAACGAGAATCATGAACAAATAGACCATAAGCCTCTAAATCTGATTTCCTAACCTAAATCGATGTGTAACGAGGTGCGGGGTTTTGGGGAATCGGTGTGACTCTCTCTTTATGTTTCCTAGGTCCATTCAAAAGCTTATAGCAGAAACGCCTAAGATGGCCTTACCTACCGCAATGTGTGCAAGCGTAAATTGGGCGGTGTGTGTTACCTAAAGGTGGCCCTATCCTCAGATTTCTTGGTTGCTCTCTCCGAATTTGTCTAGGTAGGTCTCTCCTAATGATCCTAGGAGGTTCTCTCACGATGTTCCTAGGATAATCTTTCCTAACAAACTTAGGTGCCTCTTTCTTAACAATCCTAGGAGGCTCTCTCACACGTGTGGGAATGGGTGCAACATATTTTTCAAAACTAATCCCACCCCTATCCTTTTTTATCTCGACGGTGCCTAAAATCTTATCAAGTTTTTCAGACCTAGACTCCAAATCAAATTTCACTTTATTTGAATCTTTAAATTTAATCTCAAGTTCACCTATCCTAGATTCAAGTACATGCCTAGAATCCTCAAACTCCAAAAGCTCATTTTTCATAGTCTCCATCAACCCTCTAAGACTATCTCTCTCACCCTCGACGTACTCAAGCTTCTCTTTCAAAATTTTCTCATGTGCCCTAAGTTCTTCAACTAAAAAATCATTATTTTGTAAGGCACACTCTTTCAATTGAGCTTTCAATTTCAAATTTTCTTTCTTTGTTTTTAAAGATTCAGCATAAAGTTCATTGAAATCTGTTTGTAAGTTACACTCATCTTCTCTTCCATCCTCACTCCCATCACCCTCACTTTTATGGGATTCACTCTCAGTGGCTATGGAAGAAGTATCATCGTCATTCTCATAAGTAGCAACATAGTTGGGAAGGACACGCTTACTTGCATAAAAATTTTCTTCACTCAGGTTACTCTCACTAAGGGTGGAAACACAAACAATTGGCTTGTTAAAAACTCCCTAACCTTGGTGGGACACTCATCTATGCTATGGCCAATCCCCTCACAACAAAGACATCTCTCAGATTCTTTCCTTTTAATAAGAGTTTTAAAAACAGATTTCACACGAGATTTCCAAATAGAGTTTTCAAACACTTGAGTTCTAATATCATCGAAAGCCATTATTGCGAAAAAAATGATCAAACACAATAACTTAGTGCAACAGGCTTTGACACAAAGGTGCGTTAAAAAATTAGGATCGCGCAATAAATTAGCGTAACCCGCTCTGATACCAATTTGAAGAATCGCTACAGCGGAAATATTGCGACATCTCAAATAAAATCCAATTTTAATTAATCCCAAATTTTAGTTAAACCCTAAAACATGCATCTAGATGATTTATCAAATAAAATAAAGCATGCAGGATAAAACAAACAAATTTAGGAAAAATACCCCAAAGGGAAAACCCTTTTTATTTTCACTATAATTTTGTAAGATACGGTTACACGGATTATAATGAAAATAACTTTGACACAGAAATACCCGCACGTGTCGGTTTTGATGTCGTCGGCTGGAATCTCGCCCAGGAACTCCAGGTAAGCAGCAATGAAGAAGAAAGATGGCTTATCCACTAGTATGAACAAAAGTAGAGCAGTGTTCTTGGGTTTCAAAAGGATTCACAAAGATATGGAAATGATGTATGAATGAAAACATGAGTTTAGGACTAAAAAATATGAAGACTAGAGCTAAAAGAACTCTCAAAATCGTCTCTCCAAGTCTTGCAAAATAACTCCCTCAAAGTTGGCTTTTATAGGAAACCAAAAGTATTTTTAAAATTTTGGAACTCTTTCTAGCGTCAGGTACCCCGAACCAGTTTACCCCCCAAATCGGTTTGGCATTTGGTTCGCGATAGTTCGCAGGTTTTGGGGCTGAAAGGACTCAGCATTTTTTCAAGTATTTTTCTCGGAATTTTCTCCATTTTCAAAGGGCCATAACTTCTTCACCGTAACTCGGATTGAGGTACCGTTTCTTCCAGTATCTTCGTTGGATCGAGATCTTAAAATTTCTAGTTGACTGAACTTCCAGACGGTGTCTATAAAATTACCAAAATGCTCTTAAACTTCCATATCTTGCCTTCTTTCACTGTTTTGACTTCTCTTGCGTAACACATGCATTACATCCCTAAAATCGTGGAACGTGAAGTCATTGAGGCAGATGTGGGACACTTGATGGAGATAATGAATGCTTGATTCCCAGAATTCGGATTGAGGCTGTCATGTGAGATCGTGAAGAGACGTGCCTTTTGTAACGGCGTAAGACATACACTAATGTAGATAACGGACATGAGAAATATGTCCTTACAGTTTGTAATTCATTACATGTTTGTCAGTCTTTAACAGTGTTGAATTAAAGGTTTTGTTCGGAAAAGATTTTTCCTCTATTTATTCTCCTTTTTGTTTTGGTATGAAATTTAGCTTCACGTTACCATTGCATGTTCACTTTAAGTTAAATAAAGATAAAATTTGGTAAAAAGGGAATTTGTGGGCTTTTCCTAAGATACAAGTAATTCCATAAAGCCCCAGCTTTCTAATATATATATATATATATATATATATATATATAATGCTCTTGTGCGGACTAGTCCGCATTTTAAATATGCGAACCGTACATATGTCACCTAACGATGCGCCTAGAAATTATCGCCTAAATTATAGGCACACTCGCTCTCTTTTCTGGGCTCATTGTCAGGTGACACATGTTCGGTCCGCATTCTTAAAATGCGGACTAGTTCGCACAAGAGCAGGACTGATATATATATATATATATATATATATATATATATATATATATATATATATGTGTGTGTGTGTGTGTGTGTGTGTGTGTGTGTGTGTGTGTGTGTGTCGTTTAAAATTCAATTTATCATCGGATCTAATGTTTTTATTGAATATCTTTTGTAAATATGTTTGAAACACCTTATGCAGTTGAATTACTAAGTTTGTTTTCAGTCTATATTGGATATGTCTTTCAACTAATTTGAATATGTAGGAAAAATATTTATCTTTAGAAATAAGCACCTCATTGGGTTCTATTTCAAGTCCAAGAAGTTCCAAAACTACATCAATAGTGATCAATTTAAGCTTCAATCATGGTAAGAAGATAAAAACACAATATAAATAGTACACATTTTGGAATTTCATTCTAGAATAATTTTACCATATTTTTTTGCATTTTGATTGATTTTAAAATAATATTTTGAATTTGTTTTGGGTTAAAAATCATTTTTCTACATTAATTTTTTTTCTTATACCTCTATAATTAGGTGATGATCCTTCATAATTAAACTTAATTTGGTTTAAAAGATATTTCATAATGGTTACAACTGGCGACCTGTGATTGGTTGTATATGCATTTCTTTACTCTCAAAATTTAGAGTATACTTTTACACCATTAATCATTTTATTCTATGGCTTATGAGAAGTGGGGAACGATCCTCGTGACAATATGTTTATCCAATCAACAACCTCAACCATTTACCTTTTATATTCGATCATGCTTACTTAAGAATATTTAATCGTAACTGTTAAATCTAATCTCAAACGATAGACATAATCTAAACCGTAGTTTTCGAACCAAGTCTCCAAAATGTTCATGGTCATCTATATAAATATTCGTTGTATTTCTCTTCAGTTTTTGGTGGAGTCTATAAAGAGAGGAAAGAGAGAGAAAGAGAGAAAGAAGATATACAAAAATAAAATGAAATGTTTTCTAGGGTTTTATATTAAATAAAATAGTGTGAGGGAGTTAGGAAATTTGTATTTTTGAACAAAACTCCTCTGTTTCTGATTTTCCAAATATCAACCATTTATCATTTTGAAACTTAATTTTCTCATAAAATCAAGGTTTAAAACAAAGAGAACAAGTTCTACATACTATTACGATTTTCTCCTTAAAATATCAATTAAACATTATTTCTATTAAATATTTGCTATTTTTTTAATACTTCAGGTGGATCTTGTGTCACATGCGTATTTCTTTTAAACATCCATAAATTTTCTCTTAAAATAGAATATATTGAAATTTTCAAAGTTTATATCTTTAAAATCTTGAGGCATATTTTGATCAGTCTGAATGTAATGTATACGATCAATCCGGTGCAGTCTTACTACAAGGAGCGATATAGAAGATAACTTCTACGGGATCCAATCCTCCTTTGTGTGCAACAGTGACACGGACACCTTTATGGATCTTTGGCATCAACGGCTAGGTCATTTGAGCGTTAGAGATCTTGAGAGATTATTAAAAAGGACCCAGTCTGTAGCTTACTATCACTTTGGAAACCAACTTCCTTGTCATGTGGATCTTGCTAACAAGAAAAATAAATTTTAAGTCCCCAAAGAAAGTTGAATACCATTAACAACATACGTGTTCTGGAGTTGAATTACGTGGATCATATGGATCCTACTCCTTGGAAGAGTTTAGGTGGTAAGAGATACATTCTCGTGTTAGTCAATGACGTTGTGAGATTCTCTATCGTGGGATAGATATTGTGATGGAGTGGGAATCAAACACTAGTTTTTGATTGTTCGTACTCCTTAACAAAATGGTACAGTTAAGGAAAAGAACTAGAAAATATAAGATATTGTAGATCCATGCTTGTTGGGAGAAACGTGCCTAAACGTCTTAGGGCAGAGGCGGTGAGTACCTCATGCTATACGATGAATAGGGTATATCTTCATCCACACATGCTATACACACCATATGAATTGTGGAGGGGGAAGAAGCCCAACCTATCTTATTTATGTGTCTTTGGGAGTACTTACTACATCTTGAATGATGGAGAGAACTTAGGAAAGTTAGACTCCGAGAGCAATGAGGGGATACTTTTAAGTTATTCATCATCAAGTGGGGCCTATACGGTGTTTAACATATAACCATGTCTAAGATTATGGAGTCAATAAATGTCACAATTAAAGATGACGAGCCACAGGCGTCTATTGACCTTATCTCCCAGTGTGAGGATGATGCACCCCTCATGACGATCCCATACTTTCTCAGACTGCCCTGGTGGACACCACTCTAGGTTTAGAGAATCCATAAGCTTGGTTTCGTAAGAGTGGTGACCCTTTCGCTATACTTGGTGATCTCACACTAGATGTTAAGACTGTTATACACGTGCCTCATATTTTATCCCTTTCTATGGTAATTGGGCCTCGGATCGATAATAAATGGATTGTTATTTATAACTAAGTATTCTTGGGGCCATTATGGAATTTTCTAGTAATTGATAAGCCAAATTTGGAATTAGGAATTAATTTTGTCGTTCAAAAAAAGTTGTGGATCATTCGAATGATATCCTCATCTCATTCGAACGAGGTCCCCATGGTTCAATCGAGAATCCTTCCTCGTTTTCAATGATTTCTAACGTCGCTCTAACGACCCATCTTTATATTGATTTTTCAACTCGTTAGTATGTCGTTCGAATGTCATTCAAATAATATTTAGTTCTCGTTAGAATGAGACGTGATCTCTTTCGAATGACCGCTTTAGAAAATTATTATTTTGGGATTACCTTGTGTGTTGTCATTATTTGGACACTTGTATCTATGACGTATCAACCTCTCTAGTCAAAGTATCCGAAGGGAAGTCAACATCGTTAATGGCTCTGTAATTTCTTTTAAATTGTATTTTTAAACATTGATAATTTAGGACATTTAAACATTTTATTCAGGCCTTTGGCCATGTGTTGTAATAATATAGGGATGGCTATGATTTATTTCTTATTTAATTCGTATTGTGTATTAAATTATATTTTTCATAAATAAACCTAGGAAATTGACTTAATGACTTAAAGTGGCCATTTCTTTTCTCAAATTAAATCTGATAAGTTAGTCTATGTTTAGTACAAATAAAGGTTTTTTTGAAATAATAAAATTGGACTTTCCCCCTCCACCTTTGACTCCTTGATTCGGTGAAGGTTGACCCAACGGTGACCCAAATGAGAGCCGGGGGTGCTATAAATGGTATTAGATCAATATGATCATTGGGTGTGATAGAGTGTTTACACTTTCCAATATGCTTTCCTTATACGTTTTCATGGTGCTCTAAATCACCTCTTAAATTTGTATGCAGTTCAGGTTCTAGCTTATTCAATAATGGAGTAATGCATGAGAAGAAAAGTAAATAAGAAGAAGGGGATGTGAGAATAGAGAAGACACATAATATAAGTGGTTCAGCTAATTAGTCCTACTCCACTATGCAAGTACGTAGATTATGTATTGCAATTAGGCACTAATGGCCATGGGAATACAACTCTCAAGCTTTCTCTTTACTGTGTATTTGGATAGAGTTTTAGGTAGGGTTTTCAATATCCGATCATCATAAATGAAGAAGAATATGGATTATATAGGCTTGCGGTGTATAGTGTGCCCCCAAGCATGTAAGAGGCGTGCATGGCATAAATGATCCAATGAGAGACAAACACTTATCCATCACATGAATAGTCAGTAATGACGAAATATTCCCTCATGTGGGTGAGAGATCTTGATGTAACTGTATTTTGAATATGGGATGATGATGCAATAATCAGTTGTACCATGTGAAGTGATGATATGGGCTGTGATGGTCCCGGCCTAACTGAGACTGACAGAAGTGATCCTCCAAGCAAGTACCTATAAGGCTGAGTCTGAGTGTTGTTTCAGCTTGTCAGGGTGGTATGAGCCCGAGACGAGATATATCAAGAGGGACTGGAGTGAGCTTTGATGAATGACCATGGGGTGCTAAGAATGAGGTCCCAGAGGCTGAGACCATTGAGGGTGGTCCACACTGTATAGGCCAATGAATAGGTCCATTTGGTGGATATTGAGTAGTGTAGGCCAAACCATGATGGATCTATCCAAAGACGAGACCACACTTATTTATATCAAATATCCCTAGACCTTAGTCTTAAATATGAATGGTAAACTGAGGGATATATATGTCTAGACCATGTGAGGACAAGACCCCTTAGTTTCAGAGGTTTCGTTTAGGACGTGTATGCATTTGGCTAAGGTTGAGGCATCCTTTCAATATCTCAGACACATTTGTCATCCAGATGCACTTGAGATGACAGATATCACAAACAATATGTCTTAGCGTGTTGGCCAAGAATTGGCATCTGCAGGCCTTCCCTGGAGCTTTATTCCTTATTGATTTGATGCTTCGTTTACTATCTGTAATGATCACATTACTTAAATACCTCAAAGATTAAACCTTTCTCTTTATTCTTTTGCACAACCTTCATGCCCTAAGTTTTTCTACAACCTCCATTAATGCCCATCTCTCTCTCTCTCTCTCTCTCTCTCTCTCTCTCTCTCTCTCTCTCTCTCTCCGAATTAGTAATTCTCGATGAGTTTGAGGCTTCTTTATGTGCTCAAGGTCTTCGTCCTGTTTAGGTAAACATTTTTCCTCCTTTATTTTCTACGTTCCACCATTTATTGGTTCCCTTTTCATGCTTTCATTTTTCAGCTTTTTTTTAAAGTTTTTTGATGTACTAGTAGGGCTAATCTAGGGTTGCATTGGTGGTTTTGTTGGGTGTTTAGGATGTTAGGGACATCGTTGAGGTGGTTTGTAGGACTAGGGCTCTTTTCTTGCAAAGGTTTAGATTTATTGATGATCTCCTGGTCATCTTCTTCGGTGAACCCCCCAAACTGTTCTTGATAAACAAACTTAAACATTTAAGTTTCCTCTTTTTAATACAATAGTCAAACTAGGTTAATATATAGTCTTGTTTGGATGTTCAAAACACTCTATGAGTTAGCTGACCAATTCCCACACCTGAGGGAGACCATCTTTAGAGAGATACAAAAGGATGAGGTCAAGGCTGAGGCTAAACGCAAAGCTGAGGTCAGGACCACATTTCTCATCCAACTAGTTCCCTCAGCTGTCATATACCCTCCTGGACCCAACTTCGTCGACCTATGGAGTGATAGCATCATTGGAACATTATCTCAGGGTTCACAGTCAATGTCATCTTATGAGGAGTGTAGTCCTTCTGCCTGTAGGGACTCTAATAGGGAAGATAGATTTGATGAGGCCATGAGGTTCCTCCCGTCTCGTATTAAGGACCCTAATGCGGCCGAGTCTATCAATAAGCAACCATCCATCCATGAGGTATTGAATACGAAAGAGTTGAGAGTTAACGTAGAATATCCCTCACCACCACTAGATGTTCCTCTTTCGGCCATTTATGTCTTCGAGTTCGTCAGTAGGTATCCAAGTGGATTCCTGACTGTCAAAATCATAGACTCTGAGGATGAGGATGAGGATGAGGATGAGGAACCACTTGATACCTCAAATGCCCAAACTTTCAGGATCACTCTTAAAGAGATTGGCCTTTTGTTCCAGATACACCAATGGGATCAATCCTGGTATAAACATGAGAGTGGAGGTCGAGGACTAGAGATCCTTTAGCGATCGAGAGGGCAAAATATATGTCTACTAACAATTTTCAAGGTCGGCATTAGGCTTCTCATCTATCTTACTGTGCGGATGATCTTAGCCAGTATGGGACTTTCCAGTGCAGATTTGCCTGAACTCTAGGAGAATTTTACTTGGCTTCATCTCCCCCTGGAAGTCAATTCGTATAGCCAACCTTCAAGTTAGCGTGTTCTAAGCATGTTACAATGTCTCAACCATAAAAACTCATCCTGGATAATATTATCTTGTAGCCAAGAAATCCACCAAAGAAGTTCTGACAATGGACCAAAATCAAACCATCAGTGGAAGCCCGGACACTTCTTTAAGCCGAAAGCTTGGGAATTTGAGTCCAATATTGTCTGTAGTGCCTCAAAACTGAGGGTCCCCAAAGATAGGTCAAAGCCCCTATGCCCTCCAAGCTTGACCCCAGCTTGAGACCTGACGACCGAGATAAGATTGATCATATAAGAGGTCAAGGAGATAAGGGTTTTCTAGTAGAGTTTGGTTAGCTAATGACTCCCCACTTTCTGGACGAGATGGGTTTGGGGGTTGACCCCCTAACTGAGTTGTGTAATCACATTTCATGTTTTTTCTTTGTGATACAAGTTTCTTTAATCTGATTGTATTATTGTCTCTTATTTTCTTTTTGATACTAATCTCATCCTTTATTTACAAGTTGTCCATATAATATTTCCAATCACTATGGAATATGGTTGCCCCTTCCCTTGGAAACCTGCTCAGTAAGAGAGTCAAGGGGACTAACCCCCCCCCCCCCCCCCCCCAAAAAAAGACTACAACTGGCAGCCCCGGCTAGGCTAAAAAAGTTAAGAAGAGGAAAGAGACGGCCGGGAGTATTTCTTACTTTCCACCTCAACAGAAGAAAACTAGGAGGTCCAATATTCAAGGGACGCTACGGAAAAGGCCACCCTGACTTGGTCTTATCCGAGAGGCTATTATTACTTTCGATTATCTCGAATTCTATAATTGAGGACCAGGCCAGGGAGAGGAATGTTCTCGGTTCATGGCTACCTGAGTCTGATCGTAGGTTTTTGGAATCAATGGAGCTATCACTTCTAGCCACGTAATTAACTTCACATTTATTACTTTTTTGGATTTTTATAAGTGTTATCTTGTCTTGTATATCTCGTCTCGTATTAAATTTTTAGTTGCTCATCTTACAATCTCTCTTCTTCGTCCATCAATTAGCCCAGTGGGTCCAGGATAATATCTCTGTTATCCAAAAGTCCCCAAAAGTCTCCTGAGGCAATCAAGGTAGAGGAGAACTTGAGCAAGATATTCAAGGAGAACTCAGCCTTAACCAGAAGGTTAAAGAACTTGATAAAACAAGGCAAGATGACCTTGATGCTCAGAAGAAACTGCACGAATATGCAATCACCGAACTGAATAAAAAAGATAAGTCTGAGCTGACTACCATAAAGAAAAAGGTCATGGAGGATTTTAAGGCTTCGGACCAGGGCCGACCCAGAGGATTTGGGGGCTCAAGGCAAACTTGTAAAATGGGGCCTTTTATGAAACGATTTTTTTGCGAAAAATATACTATGTATTTTTACAAGATAATAATACATGGCTTCATTAATTACTAACACAAACATATAGTGTTTAAGTTGCTAGAATACCAATGATAAGTACAATACAAATGTATTCTTTGTAATCAACTCACCCCGGTCAAAAGACCTACAATTAGCGATCGAGCACACTCCACATAATTTTATAAATTTAGTCCTTATATTAAAAACATGACTAAAACACAATGAAAAATGGTGCTGTTGGCGCGGACAAAAAAAATGAACTTCTAACTCTAAAGGGACCATACAAATAAATGCTATTGTACCACAGGGACTAAATTTATAAACGTAAAAAACACTGTCCTAAAAATTCAAATATAGAAAAGAGCATGTCCTTGACCTTAATTCTCTATTAATATAAATACACAACAATCCAACAATCAATCTAAAAAATTCCAATCTCAACCAAATAAAGGAATGTGGAACCTGTTTTGATGAATTTGTAAATTAACTTTGAAAGTCATTCTTCGCTAAAAATTGCTGAAAAAATACATAAAAATAATATTATTACCATTAACACAATAAAAAATCAACAACATTAATAACAAGAAAAAACATGAACAAGAACAACTTGATAAAAAAAATTAATAGCCTTTTTTTTGTTAAAGTGTATATTAATAAAAAAAATCTAAGATTCATCCTAAATAAAAAGAAAACGAATAGAAACTTGTTTAACAAAATAATACAGAGATATTTCAAATCTTGAATTGATTAACAAAAAACAAATAATACAAACCTGTTATGAAAGGAAAGTAAGCTTTTTTTGTGGGCCGATTATACTCCAAATTGATGAGATGGTTGTTTTTTTAGAGGGAAGGAAGGAATAAATGGTTGGTTGTTGATGGATGGAATGGAGGAGGTTTTCAAAAGTTGAATCTTCTCATTTTTTTTTAACCGGAATGCTGTCAAGGGAAAAAGTGGAAACATAGGGTTTTTTTAGCTTTGTTTTAGTACTAATATATATATACATAAATAATTTTTGGCCTATAAAATTATATGAGATTTGGGGTCAAGGGGGTTGCCTCATTGGCCTACCCCTTGGGCCGGCACTGCTTCGGAGGAGTTTGTCGATTATGGTCTTCAGTACCTGGAGAGAGGAGCTAGAACTTCCCTCCATTGGGCGACTGTGGAATATCCTGATGTGGTGTACCTAGCAAAGAACTTCTCGACCTTTAACTCTGCAGTCACTGCTTTGAACAACATTGAGGCTGAAGGTCTTGCAAGAGAAGGGACGGTTGTAGATACATCGTTACAGTTAAGAGGCCGAGACGACAGAGAGTGCCAATATAGAGAATGAGGCTCAGACCCAACCCACCACTAATAATGTCATCTCAGAGTTGGCGGACACCCAAGCATGAGACTACTCGTTCAGATATTATCCATTTTATATTGGGAGGTCGCCCGTGGATTTATTCCCATTCCACCTGTAATCTTCTTATCAACTAAACCATCATCTCTACAAATATTAAATGATGTCTTTACTTTTAACATTGTTTATGACTGTTGATGATGTTGGTGCCTGATATGCAATGCAATACTTGAATTTTTGATCATTTCTGTTAATTTTTGTCAAGTGTAATGTCTGTATCTCTATATCTCGTTACCTCTTATTGGTTTTTTATGCATAATGTTTGTAATTATACTTGCAATAGGTCGATGCTTAACAAACCAAAAGTAGATTATTGACTTTCAAGTTTTATGTTTGCCACCAAGTGTAAGTCCCCCCGCGTCACTATTGAGAGTGTGTGGATGTGACATTTCTCTTCATAACTCTCATCTCACCGATGGAATTTTGACCATTAATTCAACATGTAAGGATGTTTAAGTAACTGTAACAATCCTAATTTTTTAAATGAGAATTTTTAAATTAATTTATGAAATCGGATGAAAATGAAATTTTGGATTTTATAAATTTTATAATTTAAAATGTTGGTTTTTATATTTAAAAAATAAATTTTCAAACGGAATTGGAATCGGAATTAACATGGAGTTTTAATTGAATTTTTATTATATAGAAGAGTCCTCAAAACATAAAACTCTCTAAGAGCCCTCAAAACATAAAAATCTCTACAAAAAAATATTTAAAAATATTGGACCGTCCGATCCAGCTGAATTTTTTTATAAAGAATCATCTCGTCTTCAGCTAATTCTTGCCCAAATTTAATCTAATTCCAACAGTCCGATCGTCCAGAATAAATTTTTTAGTGTTTGTATTTGATTATAACTCTTTTCTTAATCAAACTCATAATCCTTTATATATCAACAAATTCGTGGCTTGACTTTTCAAATCACTTTTTCTCAAACTTTTCAATCAGTACTCCCTTTCATCTACAACCGTAACCCCGAACTTATTCAAGATTTCAAACTTAGATTAGAAGGCATATTTGGTGTTTTTTCGACTTTGGGCTAGAACGATATTTGATTATTTTTACGAGAAGAACGTGATGGTGCGATGAGATTGAGAGGCTGATTTTTATGTGTCGATTCATGTGATGATTTTGAGGTACGGAACTTACACAATATGCTCCTAAATTCTCTCGAGAATATTCCGTTTGATTTCAGTGTCGATTGCACTCATATTGAATTGTGATATTCTTTGAAATCTGAAAATTATTGGAATATAACTTGATTCATTGTCATATATTATATTGTGATTTGAGCATAGTGTCATGAGATTTTAATATGGCACAGAGAATGGAGACCTGTCAAAAGTCCAAAATCTGGATATGCTTAAGAATGCATAGGCGCGGTGAGGTGAGGCATGGTGACTCATTGATGTGTAGTTGAGAAATTAATATTGATACAATGCTAGAGTATTGCATTTGATTTGTTTACGCGGATTCGTATTGTTGCGATTTATTCATCGTGCTATTATTTTTTAGAATCTATTCCTGTTATATTGTGTAGTTCCTCGTATTTTCTTTTAGTTGGGAGGTTAGCGTGGATTGGGATGCTATGGACTTTTTTGGAGAATTATTTTAGAGCATGGATTGGAAGATGTATTTTTTTTGTAATAAGTGGTGTAATTTTTAGTTGGAGAATTTATAGTCGAGAGAAAATTATTTTAATCTTTATTGTTGGAATAAAAAAATTCTGGAGTTCTATTTATATTCTGGACATTTAGATGCTCTATACTTGTTGATTGATGGATTTAGTTTAGTTTTATTGTATTAGCACACCGCGTGTCTTTTTTTGGGTGTCCGGGGTTTTTGGATATGGTATCAGAGCTTAGGTATACTACAACCCTCGATCGGGTCTTGGGTTTTGGGTCTAGCATTCGAGTTAGACAGCTTTTTTGGAGATAGACGTTTTTGGTGATAGGTCGTGTTAGGCATCGAGATAAGATGTGAGGTATTTAAAGTTTATTTTTGGAGACGAGATTTATTTTTGCAGATTGTGGGTGTGGCCTGATTTTTTAGTGTTAGCCTTTGTTCAATTTCTAGGGAGAAATTCCTTGTTAGTGGGTAAGTATGTAACAACTCGAATTTTTTAAATGGGAATTTTTAAATTAATTTATGAAATCGGATGAAAATGAAATTTTGGATTTTATAAATTTTATAATTTAAAATGTTGGTTTTTATATTTGAAAAATAAATTTTCAAACGGAATTGGAATCGGAATTAACATGGAGTTTTAATTGACTTTTTATTATATAGAAGAGTCTTCAAAACATTAAAACTCTCTAAGAGTACTCAAAACATAAAAATCTCTACAAGAAAAAATATTAAAAATATTGGACCGTCTAATCGAGCTAAATTTTTTTATAAGAATCATCCCGTCTTCAGCTAATTCTTTCCCAAATTTCATCATATTCCAACAGTCCAATCGTTCGGAATAAATTTTTTAGTGATTGTATCTGATTAGAACTCTTTTCTTATTCAAACTCTTAATCCTTTATATATCAACAAATTCGTGGCTTGTCTTTTCAAATCACTTTTCTCAAACTTTTCAACCAGAAAACCTCTCCAAAATTACTCCCTTTCATCTACAAACCATAACCCCAAACTTATTCAAGATTTCAACCTTAGATTAGAAGGCTTATTTCGTGTTTTCTTGAGTTTGGGCCAGAACAAGATTTGATTATTTTTTCGAAAGGAACGTGATGGTGCGATCAGATTTAGAGGATGATTTTTATGTGTCGATTCATGTGATTATTTTGAGGTGCGGGACTTACACAATCTGCTCCTAAATTCTCTCGAGAGTATTCCGTTTGATTTTTGTGTCGATTGCACTCATATTGAATTGTGATATTCTTTGAAATCTGAAAATTGTTGGAATCTAACTTGATTCATTGTGATCTATTATATTGTGATTTGAGCATAGTGTCATGAGACTTTAATATGGCAGGGAGAATGGGTACTCGTCAAAAGTCCAAAATCCGGATATGCTTAAGAATGCATAGGCGCAGTGAGGTGAGGCCCGGTGACTAATTGGTGTGTTGTTGAGAAATTAATATTGATATAATGCTAGAGTATTGCATTTGATTTGTATATGAGGATTCGAATAATTGCGATTTATTCATCGTGTTATTATTTTTTAGCATCTATTCCTGCCATATTGTGTACTTCCCCTTATTTTCTTTTAGTTGGCAGGTTAGCGTGAATTGAGACACTATGAACTATTTTTGAAGAATTATTTTAGAGCATGGATTGGAAGATGTATTTTTGTTGTAATAATTAGCGGTGTAATTTTTACATGGAGAATTTTATAGTCGAGAGAAAATTATTGTAATCTTATTGTCAAAATAAAAAAATTGTGGAGTTGTATTTATATTATGGAAATTTTGATGATCTATACTTATTGATTGATGGATTAATGGATTTAATTTAGTTTTATCATAGTAGCACTCCGCGTGTCTTTGTTTTGGGCGTGCGGGGTTATTACACATGGTATCCGAGCTTTGGTATACGACAACCCTAGGGTCTTGGGTCTAGCATGCGGGTTAGACAAATTTTTTGGAGATAGAAATTTTTGGTGATAAGTCTTGTTAGGCATCGAGGTTAGATGTAATGTATTTATAGTTGATTTTTGGAGATGAGATTTATTTTTGGAGATTGTTAGTATGGCCTGATTTTTGAGTGTTAGGCTTCGTTGAATTTCTAGGGCGAAATTCCTTGTTAGTGGGTAAGTATGTAAGAACCCGAATTTTTTAAATGGTAATTTTTAAATTAATTTTTGAAATCAGATGAAAATAAAATTTTGGATTTTATAATTTAAAATGTTGGTTTTTATATTTGAAAAATAAATTTTCAAACCGAATTGGAATCGGAATTAAGATTGAGTTTTAATTGAATTTTTATTATATAAAAGAGTCCTCAAAACATAAAACTCTCTAAGAGTCCTCAAAACATAAAAATCTCCACAACAAAAAAATATTTAACAATATTGGACTGTCCGATCGAGCTGAATTTTTTATACAGAATCATCTCATCTTCAGCTAATTCTTGCCCACATTTCATCCAATTCCAACGGTCCAATCGTCCGGAATAAATTTTTTAGTGCTTGTATCTGATTATAACTTTTTTCTTAATCAAACTCTTAATCCTTTATATATCAACAAATTCGTGGCTTGGCATTTCAAATCATTTTTTCTCAAACTTGTCAACTAGTACTCCCTTCCATCTACAAACCGTAGCTCCAAACTTATTCAAGATTTCAACCTTAGATTAAAAGGCTTATTTGGTGTTTTCTCGACTTTGCGCTAGAACGAGATTTGATTATTTTTGCGAGAAGAACGTGATGGTGAGATCAGATTGAGAGGCTGATTTTTATGTGTCGATTCATGTGACGATTTTGATGTACGGGACTTACACAATATGCTCCTAATTTTTTTCGAGAGTATTCCGTTTGATTTCAGTGTCGATTGCACTCATATTGAATTGTGATATTCTTTGAAATCTGAAAATTGTTGGAATTTTACTTGATTCATTGTGATATATTATATTGTGATTTGAGCATAGTGTCATGAGATTTTAATATGGCAGGGAGAATGGTCACCCGTCAAAAGTCCAAAATCCGGATATGCTTTAAGAATGCATAGGCGCGGTGAGGTGAGGCCATGTGACTCATTGATGTGTTGTTGAGAAATTAATATTGATATAATGCTAGAGTATTGCATTTGATTTGTATACACGGATTCGTATTATTGCGATTTATTCATCGTACTATTATTTTTGAGAATCTATTCCTATCATATTGTGTACTTCCCCGTATTTTTTAATAGTTGGCAGGTTAGCGTTGATTGGGACGCTATGGACTGTTTTGGAAAATTATTTTTGAGCATGGATTGGAAGATGTTTTTTTGTTGTAATAATTAGCGGTGTTATATTTAGTTGGAGAATTTTATAGTCGAGAGAAAATTATTGTAATCTTTATTGTCGAAATAAAAAAATTATGGAGTTGTATTTATATTATGAACATTTAGATGCTCTATACTTGTTGATTTTCTAGTCGTAATTACATATTTTCTTTATCTTTATTGTATTTTCCTTGTCAGCGAAGATTTCAAAATTTGTAGACATTGTTGGACCAAATGGGATACGTTCGAGAAGTTATGGCGCGAAGAGTTCATCGGGTGGCTATCAAAATACAAATAAAATCTGGTTAGTCTCAAATTCTCTTTAAATGTCGCAGCATTAAATAAAAAAATGGCTTGAAATAGCGGCGATAAGTAGCCAAATGTAAAATGGCTTACTTATGAGCTTATTTAGTCAAATTGCTGGAAGGGATTTGCTGGTGGTTTGGTTTTTGAATTTGCTGCGGCTGTTGAGTTTTTTTTAATGTTAAAACATGTTGGATTTAACGAATAAACAAATGAAACTATGTAACTTGTACGAACTGACCGAGTAGTCCCGGGTCTCCCGATTTGAGAATACGACGATAATTGGAAAAAATCAACACTTAGACTTAAAAACAGGTCGTTAAAGGGTGAAAATCCAAACCAACCGCCAAACGACCCTGTAAGAGGCACGAACACCTCGTACGGGACCAAAGTAACTTCTAGGAACTCACCGCGTAGTCCCGGGTCTCCCGATTTGAGAATATGATGATAATTTGCAAAAATCACACTTAGACTTAAAAATAGGCCGTTCAAGGGTGAAAATCCAAACTAGCACCCAAACGACCCCGTAAGAGGCACGGACACCTCGCACCGGAATAATGTAACTTGTACGAAGTGACCGCGTAGTCCTGAGTCTTCCGGTTTGAGAATATGACGATAATTTGCAAAAATCACACTTAGACTTAAAAATAAGCCATTAAAGGGTGAAAACCCAAACCAATCCCGAAACGAACCTATAAGAGGCACGAACACCTTGCACGGGACTAATGTAACTTGTAAGAACTGATCGTGTAGTCCCGGGTCTTCCGATTTGAGAATATGACGATAGTTTGCAATAATCAACACTTAAACTTAAAAACAAGCCGTTAAATGGTGAGAACCTAAACCATCCCCCAAACGACCCCGTAGGAGGCACGAACACCTCGCATGGGACCAATGTAACTTGTAGGAACTGAAAGCATAGTCCCGAGTCTCCCGGTTTGAGAATATGACGATAATTTGCAAAAATTACACTTAGACTTAAAAACAAGCCGTTAAAGGGAGCAAACCTAAACGAGCCACCAAACATCCCCATAAGAGGCACAAACACCTCGCACGGGATCAATGTAACTTGTACGAACTCACCGCGTAGTCCCGGGTCTCCTAATTTGAGAATACAACGATAATTGGAAAAAATAATACTTAGACTTAAAAACAGGCTGTTAAAGGGTGAAAATCCAAACCAGCAACCAAACAACCCCGTAAGAGGCAGGAACACCTCGCACGGGACCAATGTAACTTATACGAACTGATTGCGTAGTATCGGGTCTCCCGTTTTGAGAATACGACGATAATTGGCAAAAATCAACACTTAGACTTAAAAACAAGTCGTTAAAGGGTGAAAACCCAAACCAGCCCTCAAACGACCCCGTAAGAGGCACGAACACCTCGCACGGGACCAATGTAACATGTAGGAACTAACCGCCTAGTCCCGGGTCTCCCGATTTGAGAATATGACGCTAATTTGTAAAAATCACACTTAGACTTAAAAACAAGCCGTTAAAGGGTGAAAATCCAAACAGGCCCCCAAACGAACCCATAAGAGGCACGAACACCTCGCGCAGGACCAATGTAACTTGTGCAAACTGGCCGCGTAGTCCCGGGTCTCCCAGTTTGACAATACGATGACAATTGGAAAAAATCACACTTGGACTTAAAAACAAGCCGTTACAGGGTGAAAATCCAAACCAGCCCCCAAACGATCCCGTAAGAGGCACGAACACCTCGCACGGGACCAATGTAACTTGTAAGAACTAACCGTGTAGTCTCGGGTCTCCCGATTCGAGAATATAACGATAATTTGCAAAAATCAACACTTAAACTTAAAAACAAGCCATTAAATGGTGAGAACCCAAACAAGCCCCCAAACCATCCCGTAAGAGGCACAAACACCTCGCACGGGACCAATGTAACTTGTAGGAACTTACTGTGTAGTCTCGGGTCTCCCGATTTGAGAATATGACGATAATTTGCAAAAATCAACACTTAAACTTAAAAATAAGCCGTTAAGGGGTGCAAACCCAAACCAGCCCCCAAACGACCCCGTAGGAGGAACGAACACCTCGCACGGGACCAATGTAACTTATAGAAACTGACCGCGTAGTCTCGGGTCTATCGGTTTGAAAATAGGACGATAATTTGCAAAAATCACACGCAGACTTAAAAATAAGCCCTTAAAGGGTGAAAACTCAAACCAGGTCCCAAACGACCTCGTAGGAGGCACGAACACCTCGCATGGGACCAATGTAACTTGTACAAACTGACCGCGTAGTTTCGGGTCTCCTGATTAGAGAATAGGACGATAATTTGGAAAAATAACAATTAGACTTAAAAACGGGCCGTTAAAGGGTGAAAACCCAAACGAGCCACCAAACGTCTCCGTAAGAGGCATGAACACCTCGTACGGGACCAATGTAACTTGTAGGAACGGACGGTGTAGTTTCGGGTCTCCCGGTTTGAGAATACGACAATAATTGGCAAAAATCAACACTTAGACTTGAAAATAATCCGTCAAAGGGTGAAAACCCAAACCAGCCCCCAAACGACCCCGTAAGAGGCATGAACACCTCGAACGGGACCAATGTAACTTGTAGGAACTGACCGCATAGTCGTGGGTCTCCGGGTTTGAGAATATGACGATAACTTGCAAAAATCAATACTTAAACCTAAAAACAAGTCGTTAAAGGGCGAAAACCCAAACCATACCCCAAACGACCCCGTAGGAGGCACGAACACCTCGCACGGGACCAATGTAACTTTTACGAACTGACCATGTATTCTCGGGTCTCCCGGTTTGAGAATAGGTCAATAATTTGTAAAAATAACACTTAGGCTTAAAAAGAGGTCGTTAAAGGGTGAAAACCCAAACCAGCCACCAAACATCCCCGTAAGAGGCACGTACACCTCGCATAGGACAATTGTAACTTGTAGGAAGTGACCGCGTAGTCCCAGCTCTTCTGGTTTGACAATATGACGATAATTGGCAAAAATCAACCCTTAGACATAAAAATAGGCCGTTAAGGGTGAACATCCAAACCAGCCGCCAAACGACCCCATAAGAGGCACGAACAACTTGCATCGGACCAATGTAACTTGTACGAACTGACTGCTTAGTCTCGGGTCTCCCGATTTGAGAATATGACGATAATTTGCAAAAATCACACTTAGGCTTAAAAACAGGCCGTTAAAGGGTGAAAACCCAAACCAGCCCCCAAATGACCCCGTAAGAGGCACGAACACCTCGCACGGGACCAATGTACCTTGTAGGAACTGTCTGCATAGTCCCGAGTCTCCCGGTTTGAGAATATAATGATAATTTACAAAAATCACACTTAGACTTAAAAACAGGGCGTTAAAGTGTGGAAACCCAAACCAGCCCCCAAACGACCCCGTAGGAGGCACGGACACCTCGCACATGACCAATGTAACTTATAGGAAACTGACCGCGTAGTCCCGGGTCTCCCGGTTTCAAAATAGGACGATAATTTGCAAAAATAAGACTTAGACTTAAAAATAGGCCGTTAAAGGGTGAAAATCTAAACCAGCCACCAAATGACCCCGTAAGAGGCACGGACACCTCGCACGGGACCAATGTAACTTGTACAAACTGACTGCGTAGTCCCGGGTCTCCCAGTTTCAGAATACGATGATACTTGGCAAAAATCAATACTTAGACATAAAAACAAGCCGTTAAAGGGTGAAAACCCAAACCAGCCCCCAAACGACCCCGTAAGAGGCACGAACACCTCTACTGGACCAAAAATCACACTTAAACTTAAAAATAGGCCGTTAAAGGGTGAAAAACAAACTAGCCCTCAAACGACCCCGTTAAAGGCACGAACAGCTCGTGCGGGACCAATGTAACTTGTGCGAACTGACCGCGTAGTCCCGGGTTCTTCGATTTGAGAATATGACAATAATTTGCAAAAATCAACACTCAAACTTAAAAACAATCCGTTAAATGGTGAGAACCCAAACCAGCCCCCAAACGACCCTGTAAGAGGCACGAACACCTCGCACGGGACCAATGTAACTTATAGGAACTGACCGCGTAGTCTCGGGACTCCCGATTTTTGAATATGACGATAATTTGCAAAAACAACACTTAAACTTAAAAACAAGCCGTTAAAGGGTGCAAACCCAAACCAGCGCCCAAACGACCTCGTAGGAGGCCCGAACACCTCGCACGGGACCAATGTAACTTGTAGAAACTGACCGGGTAGTCCTGGGTCTCACGATTTGAGAATAGGATGATAATTTACAAAGTCACACTTAGTCTTAAAATCAACACTTATTCATAAAAACAAGCCCTTAAAGGGTGAAAACCCAAACCAGCCTCCTAACGACCCCGTAGGAGGCGCGAACACCTCGCACGGGACCAATGTAACTTGATGGAACTGACCGTGTAGTCTCGGGTCTCCCGGTTTGAGGATAGGATGATAATTTGTAAAAATAACATATAGACTTAAAAACAGGCCGTTAAAGGGTGAAAACCCAAACTAGCCATCAAACGTCCTCGTAAGAGGCACGAACACCTCGCACGGGACCAATGTAACTTGTAGGAACTGACCGTGTAGTTCCGGATCTCCCGGTTTGAAAATACGACGATAATTGGCAAAAATCAACACTTAGACTTAAAAATGGGTCGTTAAAGGGTGAAAACCCAAACCAGTCCCCAAACGACCCCATAAAAGGCACGAACACCTCGCACGGGACCAATGTAACTTGTAGGACCTGACCGTGTAGTCTTGGGTCTCCCGGTTTGATAATATGACGATATTTTGCAAAAATCACACTTACACTTAAAAACAAACCGTTAAAGGGTGAGAACCAAACCAGCCCCCAAACGACCCCGTAAGAGGCACGAACAACTCGCATGGGACTAATGTAACTTATAGGAACTGATCGCGTAGTTTCGGGTCTCCCAGTTTGATAATATGACGATAATTTGCAAAAATCACACTTAGACTTAAAAACAAGTCGTTAAAGGGTGAGAACCCAAACCAACCCCAAAACGTCCCCATAAGAGGCACGAACACCTCGCACGGAACCAATGTAACTTGTAGGAACTGACCGCGTAGTCCCGGGTCTCCCGATTTGAGAATACGATGATAATTAGCAAAAATCAACACTTAGACTTAAAAACAAGCCGTTAAAGGGTGCAAACCCAAACTAGCACCAAATGACCCCGTACGAGGCACGAACACCTCGCACAGGACCAATGTAACTTGTACGAACTGACCGCATAGTCGCGGGTATCTCGGTTTGAGAATATGATGATAATTTGCAAAAATCACACTGAGACTTAAAAATAAGCCGTTAAAGGGTGAAAACCCAAACCGCCCCCCCAAACAACCCCATAGGAGGCACGAACACCTCGCACGGGACCAATGTAACTCGTAGGTACTGACCGCGTAGTCCCGGGTCTCCCGATTTGAGGATAGGACGATAATTTGTAAAAATAACACTTAGACTTAAAAATAGGTAGTTAAAGGGTGAAAACACAAACCAGCCGACAAACGTCCCCGTAAGAGGCACGAACACCTCGCAAGGGACCAATGTAACTTGTAGGAACCGACCGTAAAGTCCCGGTTCTCCCGGTTTGAGAATACGATGATAATTGGCAAAAATCAACACTTAGACTTAAAAACAGGCCGTTTAAGGGTGAAAACCCAAACCAGCCCCCAAACGACCCCGTAAGAGGCACGAACACCTCGCACGGGACCAATGTAACTTGTAGGAACTGACCGCGTACTTCTGGGTATCCCGATTTAAGAATATGACAATAGTTTGCTAAAATCACACTTAGTCTTAAAAACATGCCGTTAAAGGGTGCAAACCCAAACCAGCCACCAAATGTCCCCGTAAGAGGCACGAACACCTCGCACGGCACTAATGTAACTTGTACGAACTTACCGCGTTGTCCCGGGTCTCTCGGTTTTAGAATATAACGATAATTGGCTAAAATAACAATTAGACTTAAAAACAGGCCGTTAAAGGGTGAAAATCCAAACCAGCCACCAAACGACCCCATAAGAGGCATAGACACCTTGCACGGGACTAATGTAACTTGTACGAACTGACCGCGTAGTCTCGGGTCTCCCGGTTTGTGAATACAACGATAATTGGCAAAAATCAACACTTTGACTTAAAAATAAGCCGTTAAAGGGTGAAAACCCAAACCAGACCCAAACGACCCCGTAAGAGGCACGAACACCTCGCACGAGACCAATTTAACTTGTAGGAACTAATCGCGTAGTCGGGTCTCCCGATTTGAGAATATGACGCTAATTTGCAAAAATCACAGACTTAAAAATTGGCCGTTAAAGGGTGAAAACCCAAACCAGCCCTCAAATGACCCCGTAAGAGGCACAAACACCTGGCGCGGGACCAATATAGTTTGTGCGGACTCATCGCGTAGTCCTGGGTCCCCCGGTTTGAGAATATGAGGATAATTTGAAAAATCACACTTAGACTTAAAAACAAGCCGTTAAAGGGTAAAAACCCAAACGACCCTATAAGAGGCACGAACACCTCGATTGGGACCAATATAACTTGTAGGAACTGACCGCGTAGTCCCGGGTCTCCTAATTTGAGAATATGATGATAATTTGTGAAAATAAACACTTAAACTTAAAAATAAGCCGTTAACTGGTGAGAATCCAAACCAGCCCCCAGACGACCCCGTAAGAGGCACGAACACCTCGCACGGGACTAATGTAACTTATAGGAACTGACCGCGTAGTCCCGGGTCTCCCGATTTGAGAATACGATGATAATTTACAAAAATCAACAATTAAAGTTAAAAACAAGCCGTTAATGGGTAAAAACCCAAACCAGCCCCCAAACGACTCCGTAGGAGGCACGAACACCTCGCACGGGACCAATGTAACTTTTACGAACTGACCGTGTATTCCCAGGTCTCCCGGTTTCAGAATAGGTCGATAATTTGCAAAAATAACACTAAGACTTAAAAATAGGCCGTTTAAGGGTGTAAACCCAAACCAACCACCAAACATCCCCGTAAGAGGCACGAACACCTCGCATTGGACCAATGTAACTTGTAAGAACTGACCGCGTAGTCCCGGGTCTTTTGGTTTGACAATAGGATGATAATTGACAGAAATCATCACTTAGACTTAAAAACAGGCCGTTAAAGGGTGTAAACCCAAACCAGCCCCTAAACGACCCCGTAGGAGGCACGAACACCTCGCACGGGACCAATGTAACTTATAGGAAACTGACCGCGTAGTCCCGGGTCTTCCGATTTAAGAATAGGATGATAATTTGAAAAATAACACTTAGACTTAAAAATAGTTCATTAAAGGCTGAAAACCCAAATCAGCCACCAAACGTCCTCGTAAGAGGAACAAACACCTCGCACGGGACCAATGTAACTTGTAGGAACTGATCGCGTAGTCCCAGGTCTTTCGGTTTGAGAATATGACGATAATTGGCAAAAATCATCACTTAGACTTAAAAATAGGCCGTTAAAGGATAAAAACACAAACCAACCTCCAAACGACACCATAAGAGGCACGAAGACCTCGCACGGGACCAATGTAACTTGCAGGAACCGACCGCGTAGTCTCGGGTCTCCTGGTTTAAGAATAGGACGATAATTTGCAAAAATAACACTTAGACTTAAAAACAAGTCGTTAAAGGGTGAAAACCCAAACCATCCACCAAACGTCCCTATAAGAGGCACAAACACCTCGCACGGGACGAATTTAACTTGTAGGAACTGACAGAGTAGTTTTGAGTCTCCCGGTTTGAGAATACAACGATAATTGGCAAAATCAACACTTAGACTTAAAAACGGGCCGTTAATGGGTGAAAACCCGAACCAGCCCCCAAACGATCCCGTAAGAGGCACGAACACCTCGCACGGGACCAATGTAACTTGTAGGAACTGACTGCGTAGTCCCAGGTCTACCGGTTTGAAAATATGACGATAATTTGTAAAAACCACACTTAAAGTTAAAAACAAGCTGTTAAAGGGTGAGAACCCAAACGACCCCATAAGAGGCACGAACACCTCTCACGGGACCAATGTAACTTATAGGAACTGACCGCGTAGTCCCGGGTCTCCCGGTTTGAGAATATGACGATAATTTGCAAAAATCAACACTTAAACTTAAAAATAAGCCATTAAAGGGTGAAAACCCAAACCAGCCCCCAAATAATCCCGTAGGAGGCACGGACACCTCGCACGGGACCAATGTAACTTATACGAACTGATCGCGTAGTCCCGTGTCTCTCGATTTGAGAATAGGATGACAATTTGCAAAAATAACACTTAGACTTAAAAACAGGCCGTTAAAGGGTGAAAACCAAAACGAGCCACCAAACATCCCCGTAAGAGACACAAACACCTCGCATGGGACCAATGTAAGTTGTAGGAACTGACTGCGTTGTCCCTAGTCTCCCGGTTTGACTATACGATGATAATTGGCAAAAATCAACACTTAGACTTAAAAACAAACCGTTAAAGGGTGAAAACCCAAACCAGCCCCCAAGTGACCCCGTTAGAGGCACGAACACCTCACACGGGACCAATGTAACTTATAGGAACTAACTGTGTAGTCCCGGGTCTCCCGATTTCAGAATATGACGATAATTAGCAAAAATCAACACTTAGACTTAAAAACAAGCCGTTAAAGGGTGCAAACCCAAACTAGCACCAAATGACCCCGTAGGAGGCACGAACACCTCGCACAGGACCAATGTAACTTGTACGAACTGACCGCATAGTCGCGGGTATCTAGGTTTGAGAATATGATGATAATTTGAAAAAATCACACTGAGACTTAAAACTAAGTCGTTAAAGGGTGAAAACCCAAACCGCCCCCCCAAACGACCCCGTAGGAGGCACGAACACCTCGCACGGGACCAATGTAACTCGTAGGTACTGACCGCGTAGTCTCGGGTCTCCCGATTTGAGGATAGGACGATAATCTGTAAAAATAACACTTAGACTTAAAAATAGGTAGTTAAAGGGTGAAAACCCAAACCAGCCGACAAAAGTCCCCGTAAGAGGCACGAACACCTCGCACGGGACCAATGTAACTTGTAGGAACCGACCGTATAGTCCCGATTCTCCCGGTTTGAGAATACGATGATAATTGGCAAAAATCAACACTTTGACTTAAAAACAGGCCGCTAAAGGGTGAAAACCGAAACCAGCCCCCAAACGACCCCGTAAGAGGCACGAACACCTCGTACGGGACCAATGTAACATGTACGAACTGACCGTGTAGTCACGAGTCTCCCGATTTGAGAATATGAAGATAATTTAAAAATATATCGCACTTAGACTTAAAAACCGGCAGTTAAAGGGTGAAAACCCAAACTAGCCCCCAAACGACCCCGTAAGAGGCACGAACACCTCGCACGGGACCAATGTAACTTGTAGGAACTGTCCGCGTAGTCCCGAGTCTCCCGATTTGAGAATATGATGATAATTGGCAAAAATCACACTTAGACTTAAAAATAGACCGTTAAAGGATGCAAACCCAAACCATCCCCCAAACGACCCCATAGGAGGTACGAACACCTCGCACGGGACCAATTTAACTTGTTGGAAACTGACCGCGTAGTCGCGGGTCTCCTAGTTTGAGAATAGGTCGATAATTTGAAAAAATAATACTTAGACTTAAAAATAAGCCGTTAAAGGGTGAAAACCCAAACGAGCCACCAAACGTCCCCGTAAGAGGCACGAACACCTCGAACGGGACCAATTAAACTTGTAGGAACTGTCCGCGTAGTTTTGAGTCTCCTGGTTTGAGAATACGACGATAATTGGGAAAAATCAACACTTAGACTAAAAAACAGGCCGTTAAAGGGTGAAAACCCAAACCAGCTCCCAAACGACCCCGTAAGAGGCACGAACACCTCGCACGGGACCAATGTAACTTGTAGGAACTGACTGCGTAGTCCCAGGTCTCCCGGTTTGAAAATATGACGATAATTTGTAAAAATCGCACTTAAACTTAAAAACAAGTCGTTAAAGGGTGAGAACCCAAACGACCCCGTAAGAGGCACGAACACCTCGCACGGGACCAATGTAACTTATAGGAACTGACCGCGTAGTCCCGGGTCTCCCGATTTGAGAATAAGACGATAACTTGCAAAAATCAACACTTAAACTTAAAAACAAGCCGTTAAAGGGTGCAAACCCGAACCAGCCCCCAAACGACCCCGTAGGAGGCACGAACACCTCGCACGAAACCAATGTAACTTGTAGAAACTGACCGCGTAGTCCCGGGTCTCTCGGTTAGATAATAGGATGATAATTTAATAAAATCACACTTAGACTTAAAAACAAACCCTTAAAGGGTGAAAACCCAAACCAGCCCCCAAACGACCCTGTAAGAGGCACGAACACCTCGCACGGGACCAATGTAACTTGTACGAACTGACTGCGTAGTTCCAGGTCTACCGGTTTGAGAATAGGATGATAATTTAAAAAAATCACACTTAGACTTAAAAACATGGACTTAAAGGGTGAAAACCCAAATCAGCCCCCAAACGACCCCGTACGAGGCACGAACACCTCGCATGGGACCAATGTAACTTGTACGAACTGACCGCGTAGTTTCGGGTCTCCCGATTTGAGAATAGGACGATAATTTACAAAAATAACACTTAGACTTAAAAATAGGCCGTTAAGGGGTGAAAACCCAAACTAGCCACCAAACGTCCCCGTAAGAGGCACGAACACCTCGCACGGGACCAATATAACTTGTAGGAACTGACCGTATAGTTTCGGGTCTCCCAATTTGAGAATATGATGATAATTGGCAAAAATCAACACTTAGACTTTAAAATAGGTCGTTAAAGGGTGAAAACCCAAACCAGCCCCCAAATAACCCCGTAAAAGGCACGAACACCTCGTACGGGATCAATGTAACTTGTAGGAACTGACCGCGTAGTCTTGGGTCTCTCGGTTTGAGAATAGGACGATAATTTAATAAAATCACACGAAGACTTAAAAAGAAGCCCTTAAAGGGTGAAAACCCAAACCAACCCAAAAACGACCGCGAAGGAGGTACGAACACCTCGCATGGGACCAATGTAACTTGTAGGAACAGACCGCGTAGTTTCGGGTCTCCCGATTTGAGAATATGATGATAATTTACAAAAATCACACTTAGACTTAAAAACAAGCACTTAAAGGGTGAAACCCCAAACCAGTCCCCAAACAACCTGGTAGGAGGCACGAACACCTCGCACAGGACAAATGTAACTTGTACGAACTGACCACGTAGTTCCGAATCTTTCGGTTTGAGAATAGGATGATAGATTGCAAAAATAACACTTAGACTTAAAAACAGGCCGTTCAAGGGTGAAAACCCAAACCAGCCCCCAAACGGCCCCGTAAGAGACACGAACACCTCGCACGGGACCAATGTATCTTGTAGGAACTGATCGCGTAGTCTCGAGTCTCTCGATTTGACAATACGACGTTAATTGGCAAAAATTAACACTACTTAAAAATAGGCCGTTAAAGGGTTAAATCCCAAACCATCCCCCAAACGACCCCGTAAGAGGCACGAACACCTCGCACGGGACCAATGTAACTTGTAGGAACTGTCCGCGTAGTCCCGGGTCTCTCAGTTTGATAATTTGAAGATAATTTGCAAAAATCACACTTAGACTTAAAGAATAGGCCGTTCAAGGGTGCAAACCCAAACCAGCCCCCAAATGACCCTATAGGAGGCACGAACACCTTGCACGGGACCAATGAAACTTGTAGCCAACTGACCGCGTAGTCCCGAGTCTCGCGTTTTGAAAATAGGATGATAAGTTGCCAAAATAACACTTAGACTTAAAAATAGGCCGTTAAAGGGAGAAAACTAAAACCAGCCACCAAACGTCCTCGTAAGACGCACGAACACCCTAAAAGGGACCTATGTAATTTGTAGGAACTGACCGCGTAGTCCCGGGTCTCTCAGTTTGAGAATACAATAATAATTGGCAAAAATCAACACTTAGTCTTAAAAACAGGCCGTTAAAGGGTGAAAACCCAAACCAGCCCCCAAATGTCCCCGTAAGAGGCACGAACACCTCGCATGGGACCAATGTAACTAGTAGGATATGTCCGCGTAGTCCCGAGTCTCCCGGTTTGAGAATATGAAGTTAATTCGCAAAAATCACACTTAGACTTAAAAATAGACCGTTAAAGGGTGCAAACCCAAACCAGCCCCAAGCGACCCCGTAGTAGGCACGAACACCTCGCACGGGACCAATGTAACTTGTAGAAAACTGACCGCATAGTCTCGGGTCTCCCGGTTTGAGAATAGGATGATAATTTGCAAAAATAACACTTAGACATAAAAATAGGCCGTTAAAGGTTGAAAACCCAAACCAGTCACCAAACATCCCCGTAAGAGGCACGAACACCTCGCACGGGACCAATGTAACTTGTAGGAACTGACCGTGTAGTCCCGGGTCTACCGGTTTGAGAATAGGAGGAGAATTGTCAAAAATCAACACTTAGACTTAAAAAAAGGCCGTTAAAGGGTGAAAATCCAAACCAGCCCCCAAACTACCCCATAGGAGGCACGATCACCTCGCATGGGACCAATGTAACTTGTAGACACTAACCGCGTAGTCCCGGGTCTCCCGGTTTGAGAACAGGACGATAATTTGCAAAAATCACACGTGGACTTAAAAACAAGCCGTTAAAGGGTGAAAGCCCAGACTAGCACCAAACGACCCCGTAGGAGGCACGAACACCTCGCATGGGACCAATGTAACTTGCAGGAACTGACCGCGTAGTCCCGGGTCTCTCAATGTGAGAATAGGACGATAATTGACAAAAATCAACCCTTAGACTTAAAAACGGGCCGTTAAAGGGTGAAAACCCAACCATCCCCCAAACAACACCGTAAGAGGCATGAACACCTCGCACGGGACCTATGTAACTTGTAGGAACTGATCGCGTAGTCCCAAGTCTCTCGATTTGAGAATATGATGATAATTTGTAAAAATCACACTTAGACTTAAAAACAAGCCGTTAAAGGATGAGAACCTAAACAGGCCCCCAAACGACCCCGTAAGAGGCACGAACACTTTGCAAGGGACCAATGTAACTTATAGGAGCTGACCGCGTAGTCCCGGGTCTCCCGGTTTGAGAATATGACGATAATTTGGAAAAATCAACACTGAAACTTAAAAACAAGCCGTTAAAGGGTGAAAACCCAAACTAGTCCCCAAACGACCCCGTAGGAGGCACGAACACCTCGCACGGGACCAATGTAACTTGTACGAACTGACCGCATAGTCCCGGGTCTCCCGGTTTGAGAGTAGGATGAAAATTTGCAAAAATAACACTTAGACTTAAAAACGGGTCGTTAAAGGATGAAAACCCAAACCAGCCACCAAACATCCCCGTGAGAGGCACGAACACCTTTAATGGGACCAATGTAACTTGTAGGAACTGACCGCATTGTCCAGCGTCTCCCGGTTTGACAATACGATGATAATTGGCAAAAATCAGCACTTAGACTTAAAAATTGGCCGTTAAAGGGTGAAAACCCAAACCAACCCTAAAACGACCCCGTCAGAGGCACGAACACCTCGCACGGGACCAATGTAACTTGTAGGAACTGACCGCATTGTCCAGCGTCTCCTGGTTTGACAATACGACGATAATTGTCAAAAATCAACACTTAGACTTAAAAACTAGCCTTTAAAGGGTGAAAACCCAAATCAACCCTCAAACGACCTCGTGAGAGGCACGAACACCTCACACGGGACAAATGTAACTTGTAGGATCTGACTGCGTAGTCCCGGGTCTCTCGATTTGACAATACGATGATAATTGGCAAAAATCAACACTTAGACTTAAAAATAGGTCGTTAAAGGGTGAAAACCCAAACCAGCCCCTAAATGACTTCGTAAGAGGCACGAACACCTCGCACGGGACCAATGTAATTTGTAGGAACAGACCGCGTAGTCTCGGGTCTGCAGGTTTGAGAATATGACGATATTTGGCAAAAATCAACACTTAGACTTAAAAACAAGTCGTTAAAGGGTGAAAATCCAATCCAACCCCCAAACGATCCCATAAGAGACACGGACACTTTGCACGAGACCAATGTAACTTATCGGAACTGATCGCGTAGTCTCGGGTATTCCGGTTTGAGAATAGGACGATAATTTGCAAAAAAACACTTAGACTTAAAAAAAGGCCGTTATAGAGTGAAAACCCAAACTAGCCACCAAACATCCCCGTAAGAGGCACGAACACCTCGCACGGGACCAATATAACTTGTAGGAACTGATCGCGTAGTTCTGGGTCTTCTGGTTTGAGAATACGACGATAATTGGCAAAAATCAACACTTAGACTTAAAAACAGGTCGTTAAAGGGTGAAAACCCAAACCATCCACCAAACATCCCCGTAAGAGGCACGAGCACCTCGCATGGGACCAATGTAACTTGTAGGAACAGACCGCGTTGTCCCAGGTCTCCCCGTTTGACAATACGACGATAATTGGCAAAAATCATCACTTAGACTTAAAAACTGGCCGTTAAAGGGTGAAAACCCAAACGAGCCTCCAAACGACCCCGTAAGAGGCACGAACACCTCGTTCGGGATGAATGTAACTTGTAGGAATGGTCCGCGTAGTCCTGGGTCTACCAATTTGAGTATATGACGATTATTTGCAAAAATAGTCTTAGACTTAAAAACAGGCCGTTAAAGCGTGCAAACCCAAACCAGCCCCAAAATGACCCTGTGGGAGGCACGAACACCACGCACAGGACCAATGAAACTTATACGAAACTGATTGCGTAGTCCCGGTTCTCCCGGTTTGACAATGGGACGATAATTTGCAAAAATAATACTTAGACTTAAAAACAGGTCTGTAAAGGGTGAAAACCCAAACCAACCACCAAACGTCCCCGTAAGAGGCACGAACACCTCACACGGGACCGATGGTACTTATAGGAACTGATCGCGTAGTGTCGGGTCTCCAAATTTGAGAATGCGACGATAATTGGCAAAAATCAACACTTAGACTCAAAAACAGGCCGTTAAAGGGTGAAAACCCAAACCAACACACAAACGACCCCGTAGGAGGCATGAACACATCGCACGGGACCAATGTAACTTCTAGGAAGTGAACGCGTAGTCCCGGGTCTCCCAGTTTGACAATACAATGACAATTGGCAAAAATCATCACTTAGACTAAAAAATAGGCCGTTAAAGGGTGAAAACCCAAACCTGCCCCAAACGACCCCGTAAGAGGCACGGACACCTCGCACGGGACCAATGTAACTTATAGGAATTGTCCGCGTAGTTTCGGGTCTCCCGATTTGAGAATATGACGATAATTTGCAAAAATCACACTTAGACTTAAAAACAGGCCGTTAAAGGGTGCAAACCAAAACCAGCACCCAAATAACCTCGTAGGAGGCACGAACACCTCGCACGGGACCAAAGTAACTTATAGGAAACTGACCGCGTAGTCCCGGGTCTCCCGATGTGAGAATAGGATGATAATTTGTAAAAATAACACTTAGACTTGAAAACGGGCCATTAAAGGGTGAAAACCCAAACCAGCCACCAAACATCCCCGTAAGAGGCACGAACACCTCGCACGGGACCAATGTAACTTGTAGGAACTGGCCGCGTAGTCCCGAGTCTACCGGTTTGAGAATATGATGATAATTGTCAAAAATCAACATTTAGACTTAAAAAAAGGCCGTTAAAGGGTGAAAACCCAAACTACCCCATAGGAGGCAAAAACACCTCGGACGGGACCAATGTAACTTGTAGACATTGACCGCGTAGTCCTGGGTCTCTCGGTTTGAGAACAGGACGATAATTTATAAAAATCACACTTAGACTTACAAACAAGCCGTAAAAGGGTGAAACCCCAGACTTGCACCAAACGACCCTGTAGGAGGCACGAATACCTCGCATGGGACCAATGTAACTTGTACGAACTGACCGCATAGTCGAGGGTCTCCCGGTTTGAGAATATGACAATAATTTAGAAAAATCACACTTAGACTTAAAAATAAGTCGTTAAATGGTGAAAACCCAAAACCGGCCTCCAAACGACCCCGTAAGAAGCACGAACATCTCGCACGGGACCAATATAACTTGTAGGACTTGACCGAGTAGTCCCGGGTCTCCCGGTTTGAGAATGTGATGATAATTTGCAAAAATAACACTTAGACTTAAAAATACGCCGTTAAAGGGTGAGAACCCAAACCAGCCCCCAATTGACCCCGTAAAAGGTAAGAACACTTTGCACGGGACCAATGTAACTTGTAGGAACTGACCCCGTAGTCTAGGGTCTCCCGGTTTGAGAATATGATGAAAATTTGCAAAAATCAACACTTAAACTTAAAAACAAGTCGTTAAAGGGTGAAAGCCCAAACCAGCCCCCAAACGACCCCCTAGGAGGCACGAACACCTCGCACGGGTCCAATGTAACTTGTACGAACTGACCGCGCAGTCCCGAATCTCCCGGTTTGAGAATAGGATGATAATTTGCAAAAATAACACTTAGACTTAAAAAGAGGCCGTTAAAGGGTGAAAACCCAAACTAGCCACCAAACATCCCCGTAAGTGGCACGAACAACTCGCATGGGACCAATGTAACTTGTAGGAACTGACCGTGTTGTCCCGGGTTTCCCGATTTAACAATAGGACGATAATGGCCAAAAATCAACACTTGACATAAAAACTGGATGTTAAAGGGTGAAAATCCAAACCTGCCCCCAAACGATCCCGTAAGAGGCACGAACACCTCGCACGGGACCAATGTAACTTGTAGGAACTGTCCGCGTAGTCCCGAGTCTCCCGGTTTGAGAATATCATGATAATTTGCAAAAATCACACTTCGACTTAAAAAGAGATCGTTAAAGGGTGCAAACCCAAACCATCCCCGAAACGACCCCGGAGGAAGCACGAACAACTCACGCGGGACCAATTTAACTTGTAGGAAACTGACCGCGTAGTCTCGGGTCTCCTTTTTTTAGAATAGGTCGATAATATGTAAAAATAGCACTTAAAGTTGAAAATAGGCCGTTAAAGGGTTAAAATCCAAACCAGCCACCAAACGACCCCGTAAGAGGCACGAACAGCTCGCATGGGCATAATGTGACTTGCACGAAATGACTGCGTAGTCTCGGGTCTCTCGGTTTGAGAATACGCCGATAATTGGCAAAAATCAACACTTAGACTTAAAAATAAGCCGTTAAAGGGTGGAAACCCAAGCCAGCCCCCAAACGACCCCGTAAGAGGCACGAACACCTCGCACGGGACCAATGTAACTTGTAGGAACTAACTGCGTAGTCTCGGGTCTCCCAGTTTGAGAATATGATGATAATTTGCAAAAATCACACTTAAACTTAAAAACAGGCCGTTAAAGGGTGAAAACCCAAACTAGCCCCCAAACGACCCTGTAAGAGGCACGAACACCTTATGCAGGACCAATGTAACTTGTGCCAACTGACCGCGTAGTCCCGGGTCCCCCGGTTTGAGAATATGATGATAATTTTCAAAAATCACACTTAGACATAAAAACAATCCGTTAGAGGGTAAAAACCCAAACGAGCCCCCAAACGACCCCGTAAGAGGCACGAACACCTCGCACAGGACCAATGTAACTTGTAGGAACTGACCGCGTAGTCTCGGGTCTCCCGGTTTGAAAATATGACGATAATTTGCAAAAATCAACACTTAAACTTAAAAATAAGCCGTTAAAAGGTGCAAAACCAAACCAGCCCCCAAACGACCCCGTAGGAGGCACGAACTCCTCGCACGGGACTAATGTAACTCGTAGAAACTCACCTTGTATTCCCGGGTCTCTCGGTTTGAGAATATGATGATAATTTTATAAAATCACACTAAGACTTAAAAACAAGCCCTTAAAGGGTGAAAACCAAACCAGCCCCCAAACGATCCCGTAGGAGGCACGAACACCTCGCACGGGACCAATGTAACTTGTAGGAACTGACCGCGTAGTTCCGGGTCTTCCGATTTGAGAATTGGACAATAATTAACAAAAATCACACTTAGACTTAAAAACAAGCCCTTAAAGGGTGAAAACCCAAACCAGCCACCAAACGACCCCGTAGGAGGCACGAACACCTCGCACGGTACTAATGTATCTTGTACGAACTGACCGCGTAGTTCTGGGTCTCCCGGTTTGAGAATAGGGCGATAATTTGCAAAATAACACTTAGACTTCAAAATAGGCTAATAAAATGTGAAAACCCAAAGCAGACCCCAAACGTCCCCGTAAGAGGCACGAACACCTCGCAAAGGACCAATTTAACTTGTAGGAACTGCCCGCGTAGTCCCGAGTCTGCCGGTTTGAGAATATGATGATAATTTGTAAAAATCACACTTAGACTTAAAAACAGACCATTAAAGGGTGCAAACCCAAACCATCCCCCAAACGACCCCGTAGGAGGCACGAACACCTCGCACGGGATCAATTTAACTTGTAGGAAACTAACCAGTTGCACGGGTCTCCTGGTTTGATAATAGGCTGATAATTTGCAAAAATAACACTTAGAATTAAAAATCGACCGTTAAAGGGGGAAAATCCAAACCAGCCACCAAACGACCCCATTAGAGACACGAACAGCTCGCATGGGCCTAATGTAACTTGTACGAAATGACTGCGTAGTCTCGGGTCTCCCAGTTTGAGAATACGATTATAATTGGCAAAAATTAACATTTAGACTTAAAAATAAGCCGTTAAAGGGTGAAAACCCAAACCTGCCCTCAAACGACCCCGTAAGAGGCAAGAACAACTCGCACGGGATCAATGTAACTTGTAGGTACTACCGCGTAGTCTCGGGTCTCCCGGTTTAAGAATATGATGCTAATTTGTGAAAATCACACTTAAACTTAAAAAGAGGCCGTTAAAGGGTGAAAACCTAAACCAGCCCCCAAACGACCCCTTAGGAGGCACGAACAACTCGCACGGGACCAATGTAGCTTGTATGAACTGATCGCGCAGTCTCGGGTCTCCCGGTTTGAGAATAGGATGATAATTTGCAAAAATAACACTTAGACTTAAGAACAGGCCGTTAAAGGGTGAGAACCCAAACTAGCAACCAAACATCCCCATAAGTGGCACGAACACCTCGCATGGGACCAATGTAACTTATAGGAACTGACCACGTAGTCTCGAGTCTCCCGATTTGAGAATATGACGATAATTTGTAAAAATCAACACTTTAACTTAAAAACAAGCCCTTAAAGGGTGAAAACCCAAACCAGCACCCAAACGACCCCTTAGGAGGCACGAACACCTCGCACGGGACCAATGTAACTTATAGAAACTGACCGCGTAGTCTCGGGTCTCTCGATTTGAGAATAGGGCGATAATTTAATAAAATCACACTTAGACTTAAAAATAAGCCCTTAAAGAGTGAAAACCCAAACCAACCCCCAAATGACCCCGTAGGAGGCACGAACACCTCGCACGGGAGCAATGTAACTTGTTCGAACTGACCACGTAGTTTCGAGGCTCCCGGTTTGAGAATAGGACGATAATTTGCAAAAATAACACATAGACTTAAAAACAGGCCGTTAAAGGGTGAAAACCGAAACCAGCCCCCAAACAACCCCGTAGGAGGCACAAACACCTCGTACGGGATCAATGTAACTT